>PVIU01003500.1:0-144038 GCA_004026605.1 Ondatra zibethicus
TTGTGTGTGTGTGTGTGTGTGTGTGTGTGTGTGTGTGTGTGTGTGTGTGTGTGTGTGTGTGTGTTCGGGGGAAGGTCCTCAAAATGTAGCTCAGACTGGCCTCAAATTCATAGTAATTCAGTCTCAGCCTCCTAGGGGCTGAGATTACAAGTGTGAGCCACCATACCTGGCTAGTTTGGTTTTTAAATAAAATAATATTTCTTTGAGTAATAGGAAGGACCCAGAAGTAAACATCAAAACTTGGGTTTAGTTGCTGATATTTCACCAGTGTGGCCATTTAGAAGTTCCTTTACCTTTCCTATCTGTAGTTCCCTTATTTGTGAAATGCAGTGGCCCGAATTAGATTCTTTCTGTCTGAAGTTATGGTTGCAAGGTGACTTTTTTTTTCATATAGCTCATATCATAAAATGAGTGATCATAATTAATAATTGTATGTACAAGTCTCTTCTATGGTGCCTCATAAAATTGGTAGAATCAAATTATGAGGAAAATATATGATTTCTAATAATTTCTGTTAAGTGGAAAGCACAACAGCTGACTGGTTTTTCTTAAACTGCTGTCTCTGGACTTTTCATGTCATCTGGTGGCAAATTTTACTAAAAAAAATAATATGTATTACATTGTAATACAAAACAGTTTAGGAAAATTTACCCCTGAGAAACTTTCAAAATGATTGGTTGGTTGACTGGCTGGCTGGTTGCTCAGTTGCTTGGTTGACTGATTGATTGATTTGATCTCATTTAACCTTCTGAGCAACTCAGGTGAAATTGTGCCTTGGCCTCCAAAGACTAAGGCTTGATCTTAGCTCATAAGGTGTACAGTGGGAATTAAATGTAAAGGTCCTTGTTTGAGTAATGTAGTCAAAGTACAAGAAATGTAATTTGGCCCCCGGTATTCAGTTAAGTGAATTCCCACTGAATTTACTCTCCATCTGCTTCCTACAATGCATCCTTTGAGGCTATGGCCTCAAAGACACTCTGTATATACTGAGTCATGTTGTTCTGTGGCACTGAAGACTGAACCCAGGGCATATTAGGCAAGTACTCCACTGCTAAGCTGTATCTTACTCAGCCTTTTAGTGTTACAAGTTGCTGAAAGAGTCTATTTATTTACATTTAACCATCCTTAGACCACAACAGGCTAAGGTTCATAATGACAGTTGAAATTAAGGCCTGTCTGTAATGGATTAAATAAAAAATGCTGCAGGATCCCTGGCAGCTGCAGCGGCAAAAACACTCCA
This sequence comes from Ondatra zibethicus, assembly GCA_004026605.1. NCBI lineage: Eukaryota > Metazoa > Chordata > Mammalia > Rodentia > Cricetidae > Ondatra > Ondatra zibethicus. The sequence goes on from PVIU01003500.1 coordinate 1,241, forward strand.
GGTCCTTGAGCGGCGCAGTGGGCAGCAGGTCCCGAGAGCAACCAGTCCTAGGCAAGGACTGGTGCAGGTCCCTGAGTGGCGGCAGTTGGCCATGTGGCAGCAGGAAGCAAACAGCAGGTCCTGAGAGCAGCCAGTCCCAATCAGGGATGGTGCGGTTCCCTAAGTGGCTGCAGCAGGCCACAAGGAGAGACAGGTGGGCATGCCACAAGACCATGCTGCAGGTCTCCGAAGGTGGCTGGTCCCGGGCAGGGAGGGAGAGACAGAGACATGGATAGGCACACCATGCAGAGTAAGGTTGAATATTTATTTAGTGGGTTATGGAAGGGAAGAGGGAGAAGGGAAGAAGAACAGAGAGAGAGAGAGAGGGAAGGGGAGAAGTGGGGAGAGGCAGAAGCTGCCTCTTTGAGAGGGAGACAGAAAAGAAAGGAACTCAGGCTGCAGGAAGGAAGATCTACCTGCCTCAGGGAGTGGGTGTGGCTTGTCTCTTAAAGAGAGACAGGACAGATCATTACATTCCCATCTCGTTTTTACAATAAAAGGCGGGAGGTTAGGCACTACAGATTAAAGGAATTGGGGCAGTGGATTATCAAGACTGCTTCCTGCTTTTTTGTGTGCATTGTCTTTGGGGGAGGGAACCTGAGAAAACTGGGTGCTGGTCTGTTTGTTCCTGTCCAGTGCTTGTGGTATGGAAATGTCTGGTGTCTCTTACACCTGTTTAAGGTATTGGCAGAACAGAGGACAAAGGTAAGTTAAGGAAAAAAGAACATGTTTGTCATTTCTAAACTCTTCTGCTGGAATTTTTTGTTTGTAATGAAAGCGTTACAAAATACGGATTGGCAAATACAGAAATACATATACTCCAAAGTAGTATGTAAGTGATGAATACCTACCAGTTTTCAACTACTCACGTATTTTATCTACCAATAGTTCTGTTGCCATTAAATTAGTATTTTAAAGCAATAAGATAGTTTAGACTTGTTGTATAAAAGCTAATTGCCACTGGTGCTGTCACCTTTGAGATCAGTGCAGCTAGAGAGTATATGGGAGATTAGGTAATAGTTTTGGTAAAGAGGCATTTTAAGACTTTTAAACTTTCTTAAGCTGGCATTTATTAGCTACTCATAATAACAACAGCAATAGTATTACTTTCATAAGGTTATCACTACCTAACTTGTCATGGTTAGGCAATAAATAAATAAATAAATAATAAATAAATTGGTTACCCTTTTTTCCATCTTGTTATTCATACTCAGTTCTATTTTCTTTTTTGCTACTTGTAAACCAGACAGAAAACAATCAGAAATCTGAGACTTTAAAATAACTATTAAGGTGTCTGACAAGAAAATTGACATTAATGAAATGTGTTGGCCTTGCAGTGCTGTTCCCAAGGACAAGGACAGGCAATGCTTTAAACTTCGACAGGGAATCGATAAGAAGATTGTCATCTGTGTGCAGCAAACAGCTAACAAAGAACTTGCCATTGAAAGGTAAACATTTTTCTATGTTTATCTTAAATATGAGTTTTGGGTTTTATCTGTCTAGTAGAATAGTCATACACTGTATTAAAAATTCACTTTCAAAGTATTTTCACTCCTTGGTAATTTTTTGTTTTTGTTTTTTTTTCAAGAGAGGGTTTCTCTGTGTAGCTCTGGTTGTCCTGGAACTAGCTCTGTAGACCAAGCTGGCCTCCAAACTCAGAGATCCACCTGCCTATGCCTCCTGAGTGCTGGATTTAAAGGCGTGTGCCAACACTCCCTGGCTCTTGGTAATTCTTTTGTATTTACTGTAGTAAGTGTTTCATTACTCTGAAATCACTCATAAATCTTCAGTTAGTAGTGCTAATCTCCAGTATGTGGTAATTGTTATGGTAAAAATACTATTCTGCAGGTCCTTGAGTGGCAGCAGCAGCTGACTTTAGCAGGTCAGCTGGTCCCACAAGGAGTGGCTGGTGAGAGACAGAGACAGGGCACGCCATGCAGCATGAGGGTGGATATTTATTTAATGGGTTATGAAGGGGAGGAGGGGTAGAACAGAGAGAGGGAGATGAGGGGGGAACGAGTAGAGGAGAAGAGAAGCTACTTCTTCAGGAGAGAGAGGGAAAGGAAGGAGCTCAGGCTGAAAGTGGAAGGAAGATCCCCTTGCCTTGGTGGACAGGGAAGGGAATGGGCGGGGCCATTACAGTAGTAAAAGACAAAATTTGCTTAACTCAGGTAAAGATGATGATTGTGACAATACTGATTTATTAGAATGCCCCTTTTCCACCCATAAGAAAAATTAATTGTTAAGTACATAACTTAAAATATATGTGGATGCTGTTAGTTTTATAACAAGTTTATGTCAGTTCTTTTTTGTTTGTTTGTTTTCAGATGCTTTGGTCTCCTCCTTAGCCCAGGAAAAGATGTCCGAAATAGTGATATGCATTTGTTGGACTTGGTAAGGTTCTTGTCATAGGTTCTTTTGGTTGTGGTTGGTTCTCATTAGATTATAAACTATTTCTATTTCATTAATGTATTGGTTTACTTTATCATACTGGACTCAAAACATGTTTATATAAGTGTTCATTTAGGCTACAAAGCAATGCACAAGGATAAGGGAATTTCCTCCCCCCCCCAAAGGATTTACAAGTCTGACCTTGAATGAATAGCTCTTAGTGTCTTTTGCTTTGTTTTGTCTTTTGTTCCCCCCCCCCCCCACAGGGTTTCTCTGTAGCTTTGGAGCTGGTCTTGGAACTCCCTCTGTTCGAGGTTGGCCTTGAACTCACAGAGATCCTCCTGCCTCTGCCTCCCAAGTGCTGGATTAAAGCTGTGCACCACGACAGCTGAACCAGCCTTGGTGTCTAGACCTAGGTAGTACTGATAATAATTTTTGTGTACATATCAGGTAGGATTGATGTGAGAATCAAGCTGCTGTGTACTTTATTCACAAGCAGAAGTAGTTGTGCATGGTGGCATACGCCTGTAACTTCAACACTTGGGAGGTTGAGGCAGTCACACAATCAGACCTTATCTCAAAAAAAAAAAATCTAGTTCAAAACAGAAAGCTGAAATAAAAATTCATGTAGTTAGTAGGAGGTATTAAGGTTATTGCTGTTATATGAAAATCATTTGAAAAACTAAAAGTTACATGGTGATCATTCTCTTGACAGAAAATTCAACATAGGACTTTGAGAGGTAAATTACCCTGATTTTTTTCCATTTGATGTGATTTATATACATTTACCTTCCGTAAGTTTAGGAACAGTTACGAAAATAATTGATGTGTCTTTAATCTTAACTGTAACCATTCAGTGCACTTCTGCTTTTAAATAAAACTCTGATTCTGGAGCAGCTTTACTCAAGGCACGCTGTTCAATAGAAGGCTATTTTATTGTCTTTTGAGTTTTGATGGCTGATGGATGCCACGAGAAAAGCTGCCTGCACTGTGGATTGTGTAGGAGTTGTATATGGTGCCTTTGATACTGGGAATTCAATAAATCTACTTGAATATATTCAAAGTGGCTTTGCTTTTTTGGTATAGATATTGTACATCCCAGGAGGAAGAAATGACACGGAAAGAACTGAGTATCAAACACTATAAATTATGTCACCTTAGAGTCAGAATTGATAGCATAGGAGTCCAGAAACTAGACTTGAATCATTTCTTCCACTAACCAAATTTTGTACTTAAGCTGCTAATATGAAAATTAGATTTATTTATTTCAGATCATCAAGATAAAAATGAATATAAGGTTTTAGAGAGCCATTCAGATTTCATTAATGGTTTGCTGTTTCATCCCAGAGAAGGCCAACCAATTGCAAGAGTGAGTAATTACTGTACCTGCAGTGATAAACTTGGAAGGAAGGCAAACAACTCATTTTTACCCCTCTGGAATGAGTGTGTTAGCATCCTGAGAAAGCTTTTAAGTTGATGGTCACAGAGGCAAATAGAACAGTCTAGTTTTATGCTTTTGGGGCATAATTGTCCTTTGAGTCAGAACAGGTACCATTAATGTCAACACACTCATGCTTCATAAACACCTTCAAAGTTGTAGCTTTTATAGGAAGTGATTGGTTAATTTGGGATATAACTTGACCTTTTCACATGGATTCAGGCTATGTAGTCAGGTCATCTGCAATTAATTAAAGTTATTTTGCAACCACTGGTTATTTTGATACATAACAAGTCAGTTTCAATTACTCCATCTTCATTGGTTTTGAGATATTGGATCTCCCTCTTGCCTAGCATAGTACTCTCCCACAATGTGGGATGTGGGAAAGACCATAAGCAGTTATCGTTCTGGGTAACTTGAAATGTAAAATTTTTGCAGTACTTTAGATTCCTGGATGGTTTTAGTATATATTTTGGAGACTTCCACACTGTATATCAAATATATGTAAATTCTTAAAAATTACTACAATCCCTATCAAAATTATATATTTTGAATTCCTATTTTTAAAAGCCTCAAGATGAAGATAAGCCCACTTTTTCATTAAGGTTTACTTTTACTCTTTTCTTTAGGAGTCTATGGGCAAAAGTTCAGATGGAAAGTCATATGTTATTACTGGAAGCTGGAATCCAAAATCCCCACATTTTCAAGTTGTGAATGAAGAAACTCCTAAAGGTGGTACAGAGTTTTAAGAGTTACTTGTTCTTATTTTACATGGATGGGTATTTTGGCTACATGTGTATCTGTGAAACTCATTCATACCTGGTGCTAACACAGGTCAGAGAGGATGTCAAATCTCTTGAAACTAGCTACAGATAATTATAGACTGCTGTGTGGGTGGTGGGAATTAAACCTGACTCCTCCAAAAGAGAAGCAAGTACTCTTAACCATTGAGCCATCAGTATCAGCCCATGGGTGATACTGATTTTTTTTGTTTGCTTGCTTGGGTTTTTGGTTTTTTTTTTAAGATGTGGACTCTATGTAGCCTTGACTGTTGTGAAACTCACTATGTAGACCACGCTTACCTCAAACTCACTGAGGACCTCTTGCTTTGCCTCCCAAGTGCTAGGATTAATGGTGTGCACCATCACCCCTGCCCTGATGATAGAACATTTTAACGTACACATTTTTAGGAAACTTTGGTAAAACAATATGAATAATTCTGAAGGTTTTTTTCTAAATTTAACCTAAAAACAATATCACTTTTGCTTATTTATTTTTCTTTCCTTCCTTTCTCTTTCTTTTTCCTTCCCTTTTTTCATTACACTTATGTAGGTGAGCTGGGTAGTGGTGGCACATGCCTTTAATCTCAGCACTCTGGAGGTAGCAGCAGGCTAAGTTTGAGGCCAACCAGGGCCACATGTTTTAGGTTTTTGTTTGTTTGTTTATGCATTTATTTTTTGTTTTTTAGACAGGGTTTCTCTGTGGCTTTGGAGCCTGTCCTGGAACTAGCTCTGTAGACCAGGCTGGCCTCAAACTCTGCCTCTGCCTCCTGAATGCTGGGATTAAAGGCGTGCACCACCCACCACCTGGCTTGATTTTTATTTAATTAACATTTTTTTCATTTATTTTACTTTTATCTACTCCCCTCTCCATCCACTTCTCCATCTCCATTCAGAAAGGGGCATGCCTTCCATGGTTTTGAACATAGCGTGATATATCAAGTTGAGTTAGGACTGAGCTCCTCCTCCTGCAGCAAAGCTGGGCAAGGTAATCCAGCATGGGGAACAGGTTCCCAAAAACCAGCTAAGCACCAGGGACAGGTCCCGACCTCACTGCTAGGAGCCTTACAAACAGACCAAGCTACACAACTGTTACACAGATGCAGAGGGCATAGGAAAGTCCCGTGCAGGTTCCCTAACTGTTGGTCCAGAGTCCATGAGCTCCCACGAGCTCAGGTCAGCTGTCTCTGTGGGTTCCCCATCATGATCTTGACCCCCACTTGTTTGTAACACTCCCTCCTCCCTTTCTTCAGCAGGACACCCAGAGCTCAGCCCCGTACTTGCATCTCTGATGGCAATTAGGGTAGCCACCAATCTGATTATAGAGGAGGCCAGTTCAGGTGCCCTCTCCACTGCTGCTAGGAGGCTTTGCTGGGGTCATGAATTCTGGGAGTTTCCCTGGCACTAGTTTTCTCCCTAACCTCTAAGTGGGCCCCCATCAAGATGTCTCTTTTCTTTCTCTCCCTCTCTGTCCCACCCCAAGCCCTCCTCCCACACCCAGCCTGCCCAACCTGCTCCCTCAAATCCCCCATTCTCTCCAACTCTGGCCCCCAGTTTACCCAGAAGATCTCTTCTATTTCCCCTTCCCAGGGAAATTCATGCATCCCTCTTTGGGCCCTCCTTGTTATCTAGCCTCTTTGGTGTTGTGGGTTGTAAATTGGCTATCCTATATCTTACTCCTAATATCTACAAATTTCATAATGTTATTATTTACAGCTGAGTAATACTTCATTGTGTAAATATACCACAGTTTCCTTATCCCTTTGGTTGAGGGGCATCTGGGTTATATCCAGGTTCTGGTTATTATAAATAATGTTGCTATGAACATAGCTGAGCACATGTCCTTGTGGTATGATTGAGCATCCTTTGGGTATATCCCCAAGATTGGTATAGCTGAGTCTTGAGGTAGATTGAGTCCCAGTTTTCTGAGAAACGGCCATATTGATTTCCAAAGTGACTGTACAAGTTGGCACTCTTACCAGCAGTAGAGGAGTGTTCCTGTTACTCCACATCCTCTCCAGCATAAGCTGTCATTAATATTTTTACCTTAGCCATTCTGACAGGTATAAAATGGTATCTCAGAGTAGTTTTGATTTGTATTTCCCTAATGACTAAGAATGTTGAACAATTCTTTAAGTGTATTCCAGCTATTTGAGATCCTTCTGTTGAGAATTCTTTGTTTAGATCTGGTTTTCATTTTTAAATGGGATTATTTGGTATTTTGATGTCTAGTTTCTTGAGTTCTTTATATATTTTGGAGATCAGTCCTCTGTCAAATGTGAGGTGGGTGAAGATCTTTTCCCATTCTGTAGGATGCTGTTTTTGTCTTATTGACAGTGGCCTTTGCCTTATAGAAGCTTTTCAGTTTCAGAAGGTCCTGTTTATTAATTGTTGTTCTCAGTGTCTGTGCTGCTGGTATTATATTCAGGAAGTGGTTTCCTGTGCTAATGCATTTAACACTGTTCACCATTTTCCCTTCTATCAGCTTCAGTATAACTGGATTTATGTTGAGGTCTTTGGTTGACTTGGACATGAGTTTTGTACAGGGCGATAGATATCAATCTATTTGTCTTTTTCTTTATGTCAACATCCATTTATATCAGCACCATTAGTTGAAGATGCTTTCTTTTCTCCATTCTACAATTTTGGCTTCTTTTTCAAAAATCATGTGTTCATAGGTGTGTCAATTTATGTCAGGGTCTTCAATTCAATTCCATTAATCTGAGTGTCTGTTTTTACGCCAATAATACCAAAATGTTTTTATTACTATAACTCTATAGTAGAATTTGAAGTCAGGGATGGTGATAGCTCCAAAAGTTCTTTTATTGTACTGTACTGTTTTAGCTATCCTGGGTTTTTTGTGTAATAGCCTTCCTGTCCTGAAACTCAATTTGTAGACCAGGCTGGCCTCAAACTCAAATAGATCCGCCTGCCTCTGCCTCCCAAGTTCTGGGATTAAAGGTGCATACTACCACTGCCTGGTTAAAAAGCCAGTACTAACAAAATTGACAACTTGAGAATCTACAGGTTTTGTGCAGGAGACTTAAAGAGATGTATAGCACTTTTGTAGACATGGTCTGACTGTATATTTCTTTCTGCCGGATTCTACTAATTCTACTTCTGGAATCCTACGTAGGATCAGAGTTCTCAGTGTGAAAAAAGATTTCAGCTGCTTGTCTAATATTTTATTTTCCATGTCTGCTTACAGAATTTTCATAGTTGACCTTAAGGTATCTTGAATACTTAACAATTAAAATCAATTACTTCTCCAGTGATTACATGAACAAATATATTTCCATATTTTTTCTTTCTCGTTTCTCTCTCTATCTAGATAAAGTGTTGTTCATGACAACAGCTGTGGATTTGGTGATAACAGAAGTACAGGAGCCCGTTCGTTTTCTCTTGGAGACGAAAGTTCGAGTTTGTTCGCCTAATGAAAGGTTGTTCTGGCCCTTCAGCAAACGCAGCACTACTGAAAACTTCTTTCTGAAACTGAAGCAGGTACTTTGTCCCCCAGGGGGATAAAAAAGTAAGATCAAACCTGAGGCTAATCAATCATTTATTATTAGATCTTTCAGTCATACAGCAATACAGAAGTGTTCCCTTTACCCCACAACCTCTCCTGCATAGGTTGTCATCAGTGTTTTTTTTTTGTTTGTTTGTTTGTTTGGTTAGTTTTTTTGGTTTTTCAAGACAGGGTTTCTCTAGCTTTTGGAGCCTGTCCTGGAACTAGCTCTTGTAGACCAGGCTAGCCTCGAACTCACAGAGATCCACTGCCTCTGCCTCCGAGTGCTAGGATTAAAGGCACAAGCCACAGCCACCAACGCCCGGCCTTCATCAGTGTTTTTGATCTTGGCCATTCTTACAGGTGTAAAGTGGAATCTCAGACTTGTTTTGATTTGCATTTCTCTGATGACATTGAACATTTCCTTAATTGTCTTTCAGCCATTTTTGATTTCTCTGTTAAGAGTTCTCTGTTCAGGTGTGTACTCCATTTTTTTATTGGATTATTTGTTCTTTTGATGTCCAATTTCTTGAGTTCTTTGTATATTTTGGAGCTCAGACCTCTGTCTGATGTGGAGTTAGTGAAAATCTTTTCCCATTCTGTAGGCTGTCATTTTGTCTTGTTGACTGTGTCCTTTGCTTTGCAGAAGCTTTTCAGTTTCAGGAGGTCACATTTATTAATTGTTTCTCTCAGTGTCTGTGCTGCTGGGGTTCTATTTAGGAAGTGGTCTCCTGTGCCAATGTATTCAAGTGTACTTCCCACTTTCTCTTCTATGAGGTTCAGTGTGGCTGGCTTTATGTTGAGGTCTTTGATCCATTTGGACTTGAGTTTTGTGCATGGTGATAGATATGCGTCTATTTTCATTCTTCTTTTTTTTTTTATTCATGGCTGTGGGCTGAAGCTAAAGGGTGGGAATTTTGCTTTTCTTTTTTTTTTTTTAGATGTATTTATTTATTATGTATACAACATCTGCCTCTATGTATGCCCACACGCCAGAAGAGGGCGCCAGATCTGATTACAGATGGTTGTCAGCCACCATGTGGTTCGTGGGAATCAAACTCAGGACCTCTGGAAGAGCAGCCAGTGCTCTTAACCACTGAGCCATCTCTCCAGCCCCTATTTTCATTCTTCTACATATCGATATCCAGTTATGCCAGCAGCACTTGTTAAATATGCTTTCTTTTACCATTTGGTACATTTTGCTTCTTTATCAAAGATCAGGTGTTTGAAGATGTGTGGATTAATATCTGCATCTTCTATTAGATTCCATTGGTCCTCCTGTCTGTTCTTAGGCTAATACCAGGCTGTTTTCAGTACTGTAGATCTGTAGTAGAGTTTGAAGTCAGGGATTGTGATGCCTCCAGAAGTTCTTTTATTGTACAGGATTGTTTTGGCTATCCTGGTTTTTTGCTTTTCCATATGAAGTTGAGTACCATTCTTTAGATGTCTTTGAAGAATTTTGCTGGGATATTGATGGGCATTGCGTTGAATCTATAGATTGCTTTTTGTAAGACTACCATTTTTACTATGTTAATTCTGCCTACCCAAGAACATGGGAGATCTTTCCACTTTCTGGTGTCTTCAAATTCTTTCTTCAATGATTTAAAGTTCTTGTCATACATGTCTTGTACTTGTTTGGTTAGAGTTACTCCAAGATATTTAATGCTGTTTGTGTCTATTGTGAAGAGTGTTGATCTCTGATTTCTTCCCCAGCCCATTTATCATTTGTATACAGGAGGGTTACTGATTTTTTGAGTTAATGTTGTATGCTGCTACATTGCTGAAAGTGTTTATGAGTTGTACAAGTTCCTTGGTAGAATTTTAGGGATCACTTCTGTAAACTATCATATCATCAGCAAACAGTGAGAGTTTGACTTCTTCTTTTCCTATTTGTATCCCTTTGGTCTCCCTTTGGTATCTCATTGCTCTAGCTAGGACCTCAAGAACTATATTGAAGGGTCTGGAGAGATGGCCCAGAGGTTAAGATCACTGCCTGCTCTTCCAAAGGTCCTGAGTTCAATTCCCAGCAACCACATGATGGCTCACAACCATCCAAAATGAGATCTGGTGTCCTCTTCTGGCCTGCAAGCATACAGAACGCTGTACACAGAATAAATAAATCTTTAAAAAAAAAAAAAAAGATTAGTTGGGTATGGCATCACATACCTTAAAAACAAAAACTATATTGAGTAGATATGGAAAGAGTGGAATCCTTGTCTTGTTCCTGATTTCAGTGGAATTGCTAGAAGTTTCTCTCCATTTAGTTTGATGTTGGCTGTTGGCTTGCTGTATATTGCCTTAATTACGTTTAGGTGTGTTCCTTGTATCCCTGCTCTCCCCAAGACCTTTATCATGAAGGGATGTTGTATTTTGTGGAAAGCTTTTTTTGGCATCTAATGAGATGATCATGTGGTTTTTATTTTTCAGCTTGTTTATAGGTGGATTACGTTGACAGATTTTCGTATGTTGAACCATCCCTGCATCTCTGGGATGAAGCCGACTTGATCATGGTGGTTGATGGTTCTGATGTGTTCTTGGATTCGATTTGCCAGTATTTTATTTAGTATTTTTGCATCAATGTTCATGAGTGAGACTGGTCTGTAATTCTCTTTCTTAGTAATGTCTTTCTGTGGTTTGGGTATCAGGGTAATTGTAGCCTCATAAAAAGTTTGGCATTGTTCCTTATGTTTCTATTGTGTGGAATAATTTGAGGAGTATTGGTATTAGTGCCTCTTTGAAAGTCTTGTAGAATTCTGAGCTAAAACCATCTGGTCTTGATCATTTTTTGGTTCGGAGACTTTTGATGACTGTTTCTATTTCTTTAGCAGTTATAGGTCTGTTTACTTTGCTTATCTGGTCTTGATTTAATTTTGGTCAGTGATATTTATCCAGAAAGTTGTCCATTTCCTTTAAGTTTTCCAATTTTGTGGAGTACAGGTTTTCAAAATATGACCTGATGATCCTCTGTATTTCCTCCGTGTCTGTTGTTATATCCCCCTTTTTATTTCTGATTTTGTTAATTTGTATATTCTCTCTCTGCCTTTTGGTTAGTTTGGATAAAGGTCTGTCTATTTTGTTGATTTTCTCAAAGAACCAACTCTTTGTCTCATTCTTTGTATTGTTTTCTTTGTTTCTATTATTTTGATTTCAGCTCTCAATTTGATCATTTCCTGCCGTCTAGTTTGCTTAGGTGAGTTTGCTTCTTTTTGTTCTAAAGTTTTCAAATATTCTATTAATTCACTAGTGTGGGATTTTTTTCCAGCTTTTTTATATAGGTGCTTAGTGCTATGAACTTGCCTCTTAATACTGCTTTCATTGTGTCCCATAAATTTGGGTATGTTGTGTGGTCATTTTCATTGGTTTTTAAGAAATCTTTAATTTCTGTCTTTATCTCTTCATTGACCCATTGATGATTCAGGTGAGCATTGTTTAATTTCCATGTGTTTGTCGGTTTTCTGGAATTGGTATTGCTGTTGACTTCTAGTTTTAAAGCATGGTGATCTGATAAGGTACATTGGCTTATTCCAATTTTTTTATTTTTTTATTATTTATTTATTTATTTATTTTTGCTGAGGTTTGTTTTGTTACCGAGTATGTGGTCAGTTTTTAAGAAGGTTCCATGAGGTGCTGAGAATAAGGTATATTCTTTTCTGTTTGGATGGAATATTCTATAGATGTCTGTTAAGTCCATTTGAGACATAACATCTGTTAGTTCCCTTATTTCTCTTCTCATTTTTTTGCCTGATTGACCTGTCCAGTGGTGAGAGGGGAGTGTTGAAGTCTCGCACTATCAGTGTGTGGGGTTTAATATATGATTTAAGCTTTAGAAGTGTTTCTTTTACATATGAGGGTGCCCTTGTGTTTGGAGCATAGATGTTCAGTATTGAAATTTCCTCTTGATGGACTTTTCCTGTGACTAATATGAAATGACCTTATTTGTCTCTTTTGATCGATTTTAGTTTGATGTCTGTTTTGTTTGATATTAGAATAGCTATACCCGCTTGTTTCTTAGGTCCATTTTATTGGTATATTTTTTCCCAACCCTTTACTCTGAGACGATGTTTGTCTTTGAGGTTAAGATGCGTTTCTTGTATGCAGAAGAGGGATGGATTCTGTTTTCATATCCAGTCTTTTAGCCTGTGCCTTTTTATAGGTGAGTTGAGTCTGTTACATTAAGGGATATTTCTCCTGTTAATTTGGTTTTCATTGTTGGTGATGTTAATTTGTGCATATTTTTTTCTTTGGGATATGCTGTTATGACATCATCAATTGTGTGTGGTTTTTTTGATGTAGCCATCTTCCTTGGGTTGGAGTTTTCCTTCTAGTATTTTGTGTAGGGCTGGGTTTGTGGCTTGGTATTGGTTAAATCTAGATTTGTCATGAAATATCTTGTTTTGTCCTTCTATGGTGATCGAAAGTGTTGCTGGGTATAGTAGCCTGGGCTGGCATCCATGGTCTCTTAATGTCTGCATAATGCTTGACCATGACCTTCCGGCTTTCATTGTCTCCAATGAGAAGCAGGTGTAATTCTGATAGGTCTACCCAAATATGTTACTTGGCCTTTTTCCCTTGCAGCTCTTAATATTCTTTCTTTACTCTGTATGTTTAGTGTTTTGATTATTATGTGGTGAGAGGATTTTTTATTGGGATCCAGTCTATTTGGTGTTCTGTGGGCTGCTTGTATCTTCATAGGCATATCTTTTCTTAGGTAGGGAAAGTTTTCTTCTATGATTTTGTTAAATAAATTTTCTGTGCCTTTAAGTTGACTTTCTTCTCCTTCTTCTATACCTATTATTCTAAGATTTGTCCTTTTCATGGTGTCCCATATTTCATGGATATTTTGGGTTAAGCTTTTGTTAGATTTAATGTTTTCTTTAACTGATGAATCTATTTCCTTTATTGCATCTTCAGCGCTTGAGATTCTCTCTTCCATTTCTTGTATTCTGCTGTTCATGCTTTCGTTTGTGGTTCCTAATCTTTTCCTCATGATTCCTTTTTCTATAGTTCCTTCGGCTTGTGTTTTTTTTTATTGTTTCTATTTCAGTTTTCAAGTTCTAGATATTTTCCTTTATGTGTTTGATTTCTTTTTCTTGGTTTTCTTTAAGTGAATTGCTTATATCTTCCAATTTTTTTTTGTTTGTTTTTCCTCAAGTTCTTTAGGGGAATTTCTCATTTCATCTTTAAAAATTTCAAACATTCTCTTCAAGTTATTTTTAGGTCATTTTCTTCTGGTTCATCCATATTTGGTTGTTCAGGTCTTGCTATTGTAGGGTCTTTAGGTTTTACTGGTGTTGTGTTGCTCTTTGTGGTGTAGCTTGTTATCTTACCTTTTCTACTCATCTTTTCCTCTATTAGGCGTTGTTAGTGCTGTCTGAGATTCTATTGAATAATCTTCTAGGTGCCAGTGTATCCAAAGCTCAGATGGTTTTCCTCGTGGTACAGTCAGTGTCACAGTTCTAGTTACCCTGTTGGTTACTCCTGTTCCTGGAGATAGCTCAGAGTTCCTGGGCTTTGCTCTTCTCCCTTGGAGTTTGTTGTTTCAGGCCTAATTTGGCCTAGGTTGCTGGCTTTGATCTGTTTCTGTAAATCCTGGTCTGGATTCCCTCCTGCTGAAGTCCCTGGCTTGGAGTTGGACCTGTTCTGTTGGAGATTGCTGACTCTGGATCTGGTCACTGGCTCAATCCCGATCCACCAGTGTTCTGGGACTGAGTTGGCTACCAGGACAGGATTTGCCCAGACTGGCAGGGGTCCTGGCTTAGATCTATTCCCTTGAAGGTCCCAGAATCATGTCTGAACCCTCAGCCTTCTCTAACTCTGGCTCATTCTTTCAGCGGTTACTCTCCAGTACCTGTTTGGGTAGAGATCATTGACTCTGGATCTGGTCGCTGGTTCAGTCCTGTTCTGCCCACGTCACAGGACTGTGTTTGCTCCTGGCTTCTGCTCTGGTGGAGCTTGTTCTCTTTCTGTCCTAGGTAGCTGGTTCTGTCACACTCCGATTTTGGTGGAGATCGCAGACTCTGAGTCAGGTCATTGGCTCAATCCTGGTCTCCCAGTGTCCCAGGACTGGTTTGGCTCCTGGGACCGGATTTGCTCCTGGCTTCTGCTCCCGGTGGAGCTTGTTTCCCTGGTCCTTATTTTTAATCTCTTCATGGCTGCCTCTGCAATTGCTGCCATCTCCTTGTTCCCCTCCCTCTCCTTCATCATCCCTCATACCTTCTGTCATTTTCTTCCTTCTTCATTTATTCTTGTTGAGCTAATATTCTGCCATTGACCTACATTGTCAGCCTCTGTCTCCACTCTAATTTTCCTGTGTGGCCAAATTTCTTGAAAGAAGTCACAGTCCCTGTTGACCTAAACTGCTAGTCTGAGTTCTCATCTCCTTTTACCTTTCTGTGGCATTCCTTCCTTAAATACTTACTCCTCACTTTATTTCTAGGTTTTCTCAGACTTACTCCACTCTCAAATGCTCCACTTATCTGCCTTTAGTGTTGCAGTTTATGGCCATTACCTAATAATTTCTTAGTTCAAGAAATGTACTTTTTTATTCCATGTGCCCCATATCTAGTATTTGAGGAAATCCTCTTTACTTTCAAGACATATCGTATGTCTGCCAACTTTTCTGCACCTGGATTATGTTAACTCTCATTCACTTGCCATCATTTTCACCTTTATTATGCTAATAATATGGTATGTTTTAAACATACCTTCTTCAGGTTACTTCTTATTATATTTTTATTCCAAACTCTTTACCCTTACTTTTTTTAAATCTTTATTTGACGTGCATTGTTATGAAGGTGTCAGATTACCTGGAACTGAATTACAGAGAGTTGTGAGCTGCCATGTCGGTCCTGGGTATTGAAACTATGTCCTCTGGAAGAACAATCAGTACTCTAAACCACTGAGCCATCTCTCCATTTTAATCCTTATTTTTTTATTTGTTGAGGTTTGTTTTGGTACTGAGTATGTGGTCAGTTTTTGAGAAGGTTCCATGAGGTGCTGAGAAGAAGGTATATTCTTTTCTGTTTGGATGGAATATTCTATAGATGTCTGTTAAGTCCATTTGAGTCATAACATCTGTTAGTTCTGTTATTTCTCTGTTCATTTTTTGTCTGATTGACCTGTCCAGTGGTGAGAGGGGAGTATTGAAGTCCTGGTGCAACTTAGTGTCTCTGTGTCTTAGGTAACTGGTTCAGTCCCACTCCGGTTCCGGTAGAGGTCACGGACTCTCTTAATCTTTATTTTTTAAAAGCTAGAAATTAATCTTTCTTTCTTTTCTTTCGTCGTCTTCTTCTTTTTTTTTTTTTTTTTTTTTACCAAAATCCTTATCAGATTGTAATCAATGGGCTGCCTGCTACATCCCAGTAGATAAGTCTTTCTCTTCCTTTCCTGGAGCACACTGCTTTAGGCACATTCTTTTTATTTCTTGTTTTCTGAGTCATGGTTTCTCTACCTAACAGTCCTGGAACTCATTCTGTAGATCAGGCTGGCCTTGAACTCTGCCTTCCTCTGTCTCCCAAGTTCTGGTATTAAAGGCCTGTAAACCACCGCCAATACCTGGCTTCTAGGCACATTCTTAAGGACTCAGTTATCAGCTGCTCCTTATCAACTACTCCTTGGAGTATTTCCCCTGGCTTCTATTGGCAAATGCTCATCTCTTCCACATCCTGTGAGTTTTCACTCAGATTTACTCAAATGCTCACCGTGAGTACCCATTTAGTTTGCCTATTCTTACACTGGTTCTGCTAGTGTTCTGCAAGATAGGGCAACATAGTGTGTATTTGTGTGTGAATGATATAAGATGTATGACTAGCTTTCATCTTTTTATGATATATTGTATACAATGTAATATATTCTTATTTTTCTTAGCCAATTTATAATCTTTGGTAATCATTGAATACTGATTCACTGATAAATCCTAAGGACTCAGTGTAATGGTAAAAATAAAATGGCGCCATTCACCAATGGGTAGCACTGGGCCATGAGGGGCAGCAAGTCCCAGGAAGGGAGCCACACAGTGGGTGAGAGACCTCTGCCTGTCAGCCGGTCCCACTAGGAGCCTAGGCGGGTGAGAGACAAAGATGAATAGGCACAGCATGTGGAAAGAAAGTGGGTATTTATTTAGTGGGTTAAGGGGGGGATAGAGAAAGGAAGAAGGGTGAAGGGCAGAGAGAGAGAAAGAGAAATGGCAAGAGGGATAGAAGCTACCCCTTCAGGAGACGGACGGAAAAGAGAAAGAGCTCGGGCTAGAAGAGGAAGGAAGATCTGCTTGCCTTGGTGGACAGAGGAGGGAGAGGGCAGGGCTTGTCTCTTAAAGGGACAGGGCAGACCGTTACATTCTCATCTCTTTTTTATGATAAAAAAGCAGGAGGTTAGGCACAACAGGTTAAAGGAATTGGGCGGTGGATTCCCAAGACTGCTTCCTGCTTATTTGTGGGCATTGTCGGGGGGGGGGGGAACTTGAGAAAGCTGGGTGCTGGTCACCTCTTGGCATAGCTAGTCTCTTTGCTCCTGTCTGGTGTTTGTGGTATGGAAATGTCTGGTGTCTGTTACACCTGTTTAAGGTTTTGGCAGAATAGAAGACAAAGTTAAGTTTAGGAAAAAAAATTTTAGGACCAGGGAATTGAGAGGGATATATCTGACCTGTTTAAGATGGATCCTTCAATTTGACTCCCTGGAGCTCAATAATTTTGGGGGTTTGTGAAAGCATAAGTTTTAGCATATTTATGTCAGAATGACTGTGGCAGATGTTTTTACACCATGAAAAGTATTTTTAAAACTAAAGCAGTGTGAGGGAGAAATTTCATAGTGTGTGTATTTGTCCTCATTCATTTATAACTTGTAAGTACACACCTTAATAACTTGTATTTGTATTTTGTTGAAATTTGTTTGGTGAGGTTGTCTTTTTAAACTAACAAAACCTCTCAGCTGTCAAACTGCATAAGAGATATTTGAGAAGGATAAAATTTTACTCGAGTTATTGATTAAAAAATGACAGAGAACTTACTTGGTTGGAGCTACTCCTCAGGGTCCTCCATGGTTGCTGAGGGTCGTATTTGCCTTTTGCTTTTTAGCACAGGGCCTGCCAGGCTCCAGAAGATCCTATGGGTTAAGAAATCTGTAGGAAGACAAGCCTACCTTGACCTGAACATCTAGGCTGTCAATTCCAGTGACTCTGTCCACTGTCTGGAGATCTTCAGTTTAGATGTAAGGCAGTTTTTCCCAGTGGTCAGCGCTTGGCAGTTGAAGCACATTGCAGATGGACATTTTTCTGTGCCCATTTGTCTTCTGTCTTCTTTGGAGGAAGTAGAGTGCTGCTGCTAAGAGCCAACCTGTCTCTTTTTGTTATGAACAGTTTTTTAATAATTAAACATTTAAATGCCATATTCCCCAGATCTCTGCATAGTTGAGGACTGTTTACCGGGTATAGATGAATTATAACTGCAGTATAGAATCTGCCTGGAGAGCTGGATATGAGCTTGACTATACTAGCTCTCAACTTAACAGGTAAAGCAGAGTTGGAGTAAGAGACTTAAAAGTACATACCAATTTAAAACATGAAATTTATTGCTTTGTTAGTCTGGAATGAGATATAATAGGCAGACAGTTATAATATTTAACAGTAAATATAGGTGCATTTAAGTTACATGTATGCGCACACATGCACACACACATAGTGAACAAGAATTGGGCTAAGTGGATGCTCTTGGTGGGCCCTACCAAAGGCATGCCACTGCGCAAAACATATATGTAACAGAGTCAGCACCAGGGGACCAGGCAGGACATACCTCAATAAAGATGGCAGGACTTGGTCACCTGATTTGGCCCTCAATTACATGTTGTATGGAGAAGTCATGTTTGGTTTTTGGTTTTTTTTTTTTTTTTTTGAGCCATGGGTGTTTTAAATATAGTAATAAGAGAGACTTAAAGGCTGTGTAGAACATTTAAAACAGAATTACATCCATGTGGCTACACCATTCACACTTTCTTTCATACATGAAGTAGAGAGGAAAATTACTCAGCACCATGAGCCACCTTGTTGCCAAGCTGCCGTGCCACAAGCCATGGCGAAGAGCAAAGGCTGGAATTGAAAACAGCTGCCTCATGGATGTGACTAATCTTGTTGATTTCTGCGAGACTGGTGGTAGTGGTGGCAGGGGTAGAATAGATGAAATGGGAGTGAGACAAAAAGAACATTTTCCGATGGGTAGGAAGGGGCTGCCCAGTGAAAAGAAAAGCGGAGCCAACGGGACACCAATAGAGCATTCACAGGCAGGTGGCTGATAGTGTCAGGGTTCATGTTTCAAAGCTGAAAAGAAAGAAAAATCCGAGGGACCCTGGGCCCTAAAGTGAACACACTGCTTAGCGTGTGCAGTGCTAGTACGGGAGAACTAACCTGGGTTGTCAGATTACATTTTTAGCTATGGGAAGCAACCAGAGATTAATGTCAGTGTAGGGCTTAACCACAGCCATGAAAGCTGTGGTTGGGGGTTTTCCCCCATTTCTAGGAACACCATATGATTGCCAGGAGCTCAATGGTCAATTCCTCAGGTTCACAGAAACGGTTTAGTTGACTGGAAGGGGAAACTCACCACCGAAGTTGATGGTGTGCGTAGAGGTCAGCGTCGGGCAGATAGAATGTGGGGCAGTTGTAAAGAAACCTGGTTCCCGTGCCAAGGGTTCCACATGTCCTCAGCCAGCCCACCTATGGGCGGGAAGGAATGTGGAGAGTACCTGGCCGAGGCATGAGCACCAATGTAAAATTGTAAGAATAAAGCAGCTCCATTCCCCAAGGGGGGCAGCAGCAGACAGCGGGCCATGAGGGGCAGTGGGCCACGAGGGGCAGCAGGTCCCAGGCAGGAAGCCACGTGCAGGTGAGAGACCTCAGCACATCATCTGGTCCCATGAGGAGCTGTGGTGGGAAAGAGACAGATACGGATAGGCACACCATGTGGAGAAAGTGGGTACTTATTTAGTGGGTTATGGAGGGGAAAGGGAAATGGGGGAAGGGGAGGAGGAAGAGCAGAGAGCCGTGGGGTGGGGGGAGGGAGGAAGTGGGCGAGGCTTGTCTCTTAAAAGGACAGGACAGACTTAGAACATAGTAATTCTCAGTAATTATTTTATTTTAGTGTTTGTTGAATTAAGTTTATGTACTTGTAACTTTGATTTTCTACTCTACAAAATTAAAGTATTATGTATATAATAAGTTTTGAATCCCTGATTATTGGATATCCACTGCTGGTGATAAGCCATTCAAATTAAATTAATAATGTTAAGCCCAGATCACAGAGTCCCCTTAAAACCAACTAGGAGATTGAGTCCTGTATGTAAAAGCAAAGAGCCTTTATTCTTATACAAGTTTGCAAACTTAGACTCTCCCTGTGTCCATCATTTGGAGTGGTCGGAGAGCCCCAAGCTCAGTTGGGGTTTGGTTTTTGTAGTAACAAAGGTGGGGGCGAGGGTTTTCTAAGATTTAGGACCCCTGATTGGCTGACATTTGTCTAGGGGTGTCCTGGTGGAAAGTGATGGGTGTGTGCTGGCAGGTGATCCTATCTACAATGGTTTGGAATGTTAGGCATTTCCTTCAGATGGTCTGTTCCTGGGTGGTGCCTGGGTGGTCTCAGTTTGTGGTCTTTCTTGGAACCAGGGTAAACTACTGAGACTCAGGCCTCTATTGTGTTTGTTATGGCTGTGCCCTACAAATAAATCCAGGTTTAATGAACAGAGGAAAGCACTCCTGGGTGACTCTCAGGAGAGTGGTAGGGGAATCACGTGGCAAATAGCGGGCTTTCTGAGGGGAGGGGTTGCTGTTTGGTGTGCTTGTTGAGGGGCCGGGTATTGGAATGGGAGGACAGAGACCTAAGATTGGAATGGGGCCCCAAGCTGGAGATCCCCAGCATCCTAACCTTTTTGAGTATGTATGGATGCTGGTAGGTCTTCCACCTAAACATCGCAAGTCTTGTAGGCATGGAGTTGGTGGGTCACATTTTGTGGGCAGTGTGAGGTAAGAAACATTCAGTTAGCCGCCATCCTGGAGACCTCAGGAACCTGTTTCTTGAGGAGGCAGAAAAGGCAGGTTGCTTGGAGAAAAAATAGGTTGTTATCATCGGCCCCATGAACAGGTCTAGCTATGAAGAATGATAACTGCCAGGAAGTATAAAATGGAGAAGTGCCCTGGATGTACAGAAGAGGCAAGGGTGAATGAGCGAAACATGAGGGCACATAGGCTGTTCATTGGGACATCTCGGAAAACCAGGTTCCAGTTGCTGGGTAGGTGTCCACTTGAGCCTGGAGAGGTGGTACCATTGGTGAAGTCCTAGGAGTTGGTACAGGTGCTAGCGCATTTGGAGGGCCCTCTGTGGTTTGGCTTTGGCCCAGGCTGGAGGTGTGAACCTGCAAAATATGCTCAAAAAGAGGTGAAATGGGCACTGAAGACTGTTAGTTTTCATCAGACCAGATTTCTTAACACAGTAGCAAAATATATACCCTAAGGTATTCTAGTACTTTTAGCTTAACTTTTAAAGTTAGGCTATAAAAGTGTAGTGAGTCTTTCTCTGTCCTGCCAGCCACCTCCCAAATAACTACATGTAAACTTATTATTAATTATGAAAGCCCTGCTGATAGCTTAGGCTTGTTTCTAACTAGCTCACATAACTTAAGTTAACACATTTTTATTCACCTGTGCGCTACCACATGGCTCATGACTTGTTGCCTCATCTCTTACATGTCATGCTTCCTTTATGTCTCCTCATGACTCCACCATCTTCTTCCCAGCATTCTCTCTGCCCTGAAAATCCGGCCTAGCTGTTGGTTGTTTAGCTTTTTATTAAACCAGTCACAGTGACATATCTTCACACAGTGTAAAGGAATATTCCACAGCAGTTAAGTATGAAGTACTTAAACAATTTTTCATAGTTTTTAGACACTCACAAATAGTCTTAATCACACTCCTTGTAATCTAGTAGCCTGCCTACATCCGTTCCTGTTATCACTTTACTGGCCATTGCTGTCTGTCCTGTGCCACTTTCACAGCAATCCAGTGAGCATATGTACTGTTCTCATGGATGAGGAAACTGTTATCTAGAGATATACATTTTTACAGAATGGTTGCAAGCATAATACTTTCTCAGCCTTCTGAGTGTCAGCAGGATTCTTCCACAGAGACAGACTCGTTTTGTCTTTCTACTAAAAAGATTTTTTGGGATTTACTTAAATTAAGTAGTAATTTAAATTTGTAGCCCTTCTGATTTTGTGACAGAAGCTTTTTAAAGTACACAATGTATAGTCTTTCATGGTGTTGTTGGTTTTTTACTTTTTGTGGGTTTTGGTTTTTTCACCATAAATATGAGGAAACAGTTATAGAAATGTTGTTGTTGGTGTGTGTGTGTGTGTGTGTTATATATTTATAACTTTCTTGTTTTTTTCTGTCACTAAAATTATCTGGTGACTCAGTAACTCCTTTTTAAGTTGGAATCCTTCCCTTCTGGTATGTTTTATTAAGATGAAATCATATTAGAAAAGAAACTTAAATTAGTAGGGAAAGAAAGACTGTATTCTTTAAGCTAAATGTTCAGATAACATTTACTAAAAAGGATCTAAATTCTAAATAGTGGCATAAGGTAAGTGCAAACCAACAAGATATTCTTGGCAATATAAAATTATGGGCGAAATCAGTAATTGTCCTCTCAACTCCATACAGGGGCACATTACACATTCCCATAATAAATGAATAAATGTAGTTTTTTAAAAAGACAGAGAAAGCAGCTGAAGAGATGGGTCAGGAGTTAAGAGCACTGACTACTCTTAAAGAATGTGCTGGGGCTGGGCTCCAGCCTTCATCCAAAGGTTCACCATCATTTGTAACTTCAGTTCCAAGGAGTGCAACTGCCCTCTTCTGGCTTTGCAGGTACAAGACACACACATGCAAGCAAGAGTCAACTGTACATAAGTTAAAAAAAAAAATTTAAGACTGAAAAATAAAAAAATATATCAAATTATAGAATTTGGGGGCTGGCAAGATAACTCATATTTGATTATTGAATCCCATATAAAAAAGTCAAATGTGAAGCCAGACAGTGGTGGCGCATGCCTTTAATCCCAGCACTCGGGAGGCAGAGGCAGGCGGATTTCTGTGAGTTTGAGGCCAGCCTGGTCTACAAGAGCTAGTTCCAGGACAGGCTCCAAAGCTACAGAGAAACTCTGTCTCGAAAAACCAAAAAAAAAAAAAAAAAAAAGGAAAAAAGTCAAATGTGGTCATGTATATCTGTAATCCCAGAAGTCCCACAGCCAGCAGGGAGACAGAGATAGGCGAATAGTCCAGAAACTGCAGGGTCAGCTAGCAATGTGGCAGAAAAAAGAAGATACTACAAGGAAACTAACTTGTCAGAGCTGTCCTCTGACTTCCATATTCATGCCATGGTCCATGCATGTCTGTACTCATACACAGTAATAAATTACAAACTTCTTACTTCCAAATAAACTATAGGGCATTCAATTTTGTATGCAATTGTTATTTTACAAATAAAGTTAATAGCAGCTGAAAAACTTAAAGTGATATTACCAGAATCATAGAGATAAGTAATTAATAAAACCATAACTGATAACCTGGGCCTCTTGTTCTCATTTGCTCTGTATGTGTGTACATAGCATATGCAGTAAACTAGTATACATCTGCCAAATTTAGGGACTGGGGAGATGACATCTTGGCTAAAAATGGCTTCTGAACAAGCATGGGCACCCCAGTTTGAATTCCTTTCACCCACATAAATGTGTGGTCATGACCCCACATCCGTAGAACCCCATTGTTGAAGGACCAAAGCAAGCCTGGCTGAGATGGTGAGTTTCAGATTCAGTGAGAGATCCTGTTTCAAGGAAATAAGGTAGAGAATGGTAGAGCAGATCTTGATCTCTGCACTTGTGCATTCTCTCTCTCTCTCACACACACATACACTCACAGACACATATGTACCACAGACATACTGCACAGTCACACACACCACAGAATGCTACACAGACACACACACACACCAAAGACACACATACTCCACAGACATACCACACAGACACACATACCACAGCTGTGACATGTGCATATACCACACACACATACACCAGAGACATACTATATACACAGAATTAAAAAATAATATCCCAACATTTTAAAAACTGTTTACTTTATGTATCAGTGTTTGCCCTCATAGATGTATCCCAGTGGGGACTGGTGCTCAAAGAGGCCAGAAGAGGATGTCTGATCTCCTAAAACTGAAATTACAGATAGTTATGAGCCACCATGTGGGTGCTAGGAAACAAAGTCATGTCCTTGGGAAGAGCAGCCAGGGCTCATCATTGCTGACCTATATTTGCAGCCCCTGTGTTTCAACATGTTTAGTATACTGGAGAATTCTTTCACTGCTAATTTAGGAAATGCATGTTTTCCCACAGTTCTCAGTAGGAATGTGATCAGCTAAGGTGGGTTCTTTGGTTCTTCTCTTTGTAAAAGTGAGGGTTTTTTTCCCCCTTTATATTTAGCCATTCTTGGTAGAATACATTTTGTAGATTATAAATTCAGTGGGATTTTTTTCTTTTATTTTCTTCTTTCCCCTCTCCCATTTCTTTCATGTGTATAGGTGTTTGGCCTGCAACTGTGTACCGTGTGTTTGCCTTGTATCCACAGAGGCCAGAAAGAGGCCCTCAGATCCTCTGTGAATCTGCTGGCTGGCAGTTGTGAGCCATCATGTGGGTGCTGGGAACCAAAGCTGAGTCCTCTGGAAGAGCAGCCAGTGCTCTTCACCACTGAGCCGGCTCTCCAGTCCCTCCCTAAATATAGTATTTTCTCATGCATGGAGATGTATTTCAAGATCACTAGTGGGTGCCTGGAACACTGACTACTATTGATTCCTATGTATGCACTGTTTCTTTCCTATATATACACACAAATTTAATACCTTTTATGTCTTAACTAAGCAATATTTCTGTGCTGTGAACATAATTTTTATGGTTTAAGTCCAACAAAATTAGCAAAAATTTGTTGTTTTAGACTATTTTGACCATATATCATAAAAACCTTAGCACATGATTTATTGTCTGTATCCCCCCCACCCCCAACAGGCTTTCTTTGGTAGGCTTAGCTGTCTTAGCTTTGTAGAGCAGGCTGGCTTCAAACTCACAGAGATCCACCTACCTCTGTGTCCAGAGTGCTATGATTAAAGGCGTATGCCACCACCGCCCAACTGATTTACTTTCTTAATCAACTAAATAAAGAACTTCCATTGTTTTACTTAAAGAAAAAGTGTAACCAGAAGCTGCTCATTTGTTTCCCAACTGCTCAGACCCAAATAACCATATAAAAACTATATTAATTACAGCACTGTATGGCTTAAGCATATTCCTAGCTCTTACATCTTAAATTAACCCATTTCTATTAATCTGTATTTCAACACAAGTTTGTGGCTTACCGGTAAGGTTCTGGGGTCATCCTTCTGCAGCTACATGGCATCTCCCTGATTCCACCTTCTTTCTCCCTGCATTCAATTTAGTTTTTCCTGTCTTGCTGTGTTCTGCCCAGCCATAGGCCAAAGTTGCTCCTTTATTTTTATTTATTTATTTATTGCAGAGAACAATGGCCCCCCATGGGTTATTTTTTTTATATTATTTAAAGATTTATTTATTTTTATTAAGTATACAGTGGTCTGCCTGCATATGTCTCTGCAGGCCAGAAGAGGGTACCATATCTCATTACAGATGGTTGTGAGCCACCATGTGGTTGCTGGGAATTGAACTCAGGACCTTTGGAAGAAGAGCCAGTGCTCTTAACCTCTGAGCCATCTCTCCAGCCCCAGTTGCTCCTTTATTAACCAGTGGTAATAAAACATATTCACAACATACATAGGAGAATATCACATCAAAGAAACATTTCCTGCTGTTTCTAAAGCATGTCCAGATTTATAACTTCAGTGCTGTGCTTTCGAGTTATTTATTAACTGAAACCCAGGTTACTTAGACACCACACTACAGTGACACTGGTCTCTTGACTAAAGGAAGGGAGCCTGTGTGTGTTGGCAAAGAGAAGATTTGTGTCCTAGGCAACAGATTGTGAAATGACATGAGATTAATGTACTTCTCAGATCACCATACAATTTAATGCTTGTCAGTTGCTTCTGTGATTTTCCATTTACTATTTTTGCCTTTACTGGATGATTGGGAGCTGAAACTGGAAAGTAGCAATAGAGAAAGAGGATCCACCTGTGTCCTGCTCTGTACCCACCTTTTCTTAGCATCCTTTCATTATGCTTGCCAGAATTCATTGAGTTTATTTAAACATTTACTATAGAAACTTAGCATTACAAAGTTTTCTCTTTTTTGTATTATGAATATTGGTCTTAGTTACAAGACCAATAGTATACTTAATTTTACTTGTCTTCAAGATTCAAAAAAATATTAGTTTTGCATTAATAAAATATTCAGTGAAATTTAAGATTTTTGTGGCACTTCTTTTTGGTTTTTATGTTTCAGTAACATAAAATTGATACTTGGAGTAATTCTGGTTGTTGTAGTGATAGACTTGAACACAGAGCCTTGAACTACACAAATGCCCAAGAATGAATTATACTCCAGCTCAGAATAATTTTTTTCATTGTGGTCCTGTTATCATATGATGTATACTTAGGCTTATTTGTTTCAATTTATTTTCAGTTTGTGGGCTTAGGTCATTTGTGTTCTACTCAATTTAATTTTTGAATATGTAAAATGTTTATATTGACTAACAACAAGCAAAATTATATAAAACCTATTATCAAAAGCAATGTCCCCAAACCCTATTCCACAGGTAACACTTACTGGTTTCTGCTTTTCTTCTCTCTTTTTTTTTTTAAGATAATAAATATTCTTGTGTGAATTTTAACATGTTTTAAAATATAAATTAGTATGTTATGGATATTTTTCTGTGCCATTTAAACTTACTATAACCTGAGAATATTTTACATCCAACCTGTTCCCTAAAAGTGTTTTAAGGATCTGGATGGTGCAGTGTTTACTGTGAATAATTTTATCTTTTTATGCATAATGGTAATTTTCCTTTTTCCTATGTTTCCTGTTAACATCATTTACTTTGTTTTTTTCTTTTTGATTTGGGCTGTGTGTGTGTGTATGTGGTGTGTGTGTGTGTGTGCGTGTAGTGTGTTTAGATAGTGTCCCAACCCAGAGTAAGCTCTTAACTCCTCTGCCTCCTCAGTGCTGGGGATTATAGGTTCTTTGTGTATTTATTAGTTAAACCCTTTAGATATGTTTTTCCCAGCTTTTCACTAATCTTTTCACTTTAATTTTAGTGATTCTTTTTCAGTTTGTCACACCATTTCTTTTTATGTACTTGAATTTATCAAGTTTTCTTTTTAAAGCTTCTGAATTTGATATCAGAATTGTAAAGCTAAAAATAATTTTCCCTTTTTCTATGACTTGCTGTCATGATGTTTCTAGATCTGTGATTCATTAGTATTTAATATAGTCATCTACTGTTCACTGAAATGTGGGGCTGCCTTTATCTCCCAAGCGCCATCCAGCTGTCCAGGTGAAATTCATTAATTTTGTTCAGTGGTTTGTGATGCTCTCTTTATTTAGTTTTCATGTATGTTTGGCCCTCTTTTTTTTGGGGGGGGGAGAGGTTCCTCCCTGGTCCATTTGTAATGCATTGATGTCAAAGATTTTATGCCTTTGTATGTTATGGGGTCAGTTTCCTTCTGCAAATACTCCTGTTTATGGTCTTTGTTAGATACTCTTGTTCATTTTTTAGATAAACATTAGAATCCATTAATTTTGTTCTGGAAAAAAGTTACTTCTATTAAGGAGATATCATCTTACCCAAGAACAAGGAATGTCTTAATTTATTCATGTCTATTCTTCTTTTTTCCTATCAGACTGATTTTTCTTATAATTATGTATATAATTTTATTTATTTTGTTTTTTCTGGGAAGGGTTTATCTGTGTAGGTTTGGAACCTGTCCTGGAAGTCACTCTGTAGACCAGGCTGGCATTGAACTCACAGAGATCTGCCTGCCTCTATAATTTATATGTTGTATACTACATGTATATTGTAACTTATTTTATATATTTGAATGTATGAAAACAGTTTAGAAACCTACATATTTAAATTATTTAATATTTATAAATATTTATAAAAATATGTCTTGTAACATGTAAATTTCAAAGCTTTTTACTATAGAAAATTCAGACAGAGGTTTTTAATATAGTATAATGAATCCCCTGTTCTTGAACAGTGAATATTTTCACATGTGACATTGTTAACTTACCAGTTTGTCTCCATTCTCAATTCTGTGTAACTTCACAAGGCATATTTTTTTCTAGGCAAATGACATTGGTAACCTTATTTTTGTAGTCTTGGAGAAAAATATGTTTTAGTCTGTGTTGCTATTATTTGAAGTATTTCAGATAGTAATTAAGTGACATTTCAGAGAGCAATAAAGACCAGGCCCGTTGGTGCATGTCTTTAATCCCAGCACTTTGACAGTAGCAGCAAGTGGATGTCTGTTGATTTTTTCACATTAGCTTGTTTGCACAGTGAGACACTGTTTTTTGTTTTTGTTTTTGGTTTTTAGGGTAATTTAACAAAATTACATCAAAACAAAAGATTTAAATAATATTTTCCTTCCAGGGAATTTTACTATTCAGGGATGAATATGTATCACGGATTATAATATAGTTCACTAATGAATTAGCCAGTAAGATGATAAAAACTTATGCTAAGTATTTAAGATCTTGGGACTATGCTGTCCTTTTTTTTTTTAAAAGAAATGTGCTAAAATAAGATTACTAAGTTTAGTATCCTATAGGTTACCTTTGGGTTGTCTTTTCTATTTGACAGAAATCATTTTCATATGTCCTAGACACAAATCTGCAGACTACTATGTCCCATCACTCATTATTATTGTTAATAATGAGTAGCTAAATTTGGAACAAATCTATATATATATATATTCATCTAGAAAGCTAAGTAATCCTAGAGTCAGTTATTAACTAATCAAATAGCCTGCTGTCGTCTGGCTCCACACTGTTCCTGTTGGCGAGGTTTTGTTGTGCTTACTCTGTTGTGCTTGGCCTCTCCTGACAGAGAGGCTTATTGCAGCAGGGATTGCTGGCCTTCAGGAATCACGTTGTCTTACTCCCAAGATTGGGGTAATGTTTGCAATGAAAAGCCAAGTGGAGATTGGGATGGTAAAGTCCACTCTGATGTTCCGGTACCCTGTGGAGGTCCACCATCTGTCTGCTGTGCACCTTTCTGTGCTTACAGCCTCCCTCTCCCTTGTGCTTCATGTCGCATGGTAACCTTCTCCTCCAACTGGCATAATAAGTATCTTGAAGTGCTCAAAATATGTATTATACTGACAGAATTGTATATGTGTGTCTTATTTTTTTAATTAGGCCTGTGTAAATTGTTTATAGTGCTTGCCTAAAAGTAAAAACCAATGTATAGGTTCATTTCATTTGGCAAAATTGGTGGGATTTTTAATCGATGTCTTTTTGGCTGTTCATCCCCACCCATTGTCCTTTTCCCACCTTGAACTGTTGCTTTGGAGTTAAGAAAATCTCCTGTGTATTGCTTGTGTTAAGCAAAATAAGAAAAGGATTTTCTTAGTGCTAAAATTTTAGAATGTATGAATGGATTTGATATGTGATTTTAAGTAAGAAGCCTGAAAAGACACCTTAAATTTATTGGAAAGGCACAGGACAGTTAGCTTTCACATTAACTAAATACTGGGGATTATTTTAACGACAGATAAAACTATAGAACACTTAAAGTGTTCAATTTTCTTAAGACGTTTTATTTGTTAGTCTATCTGAGGCAGGGTTTCTACGTAGCCCTGACTGGCTTTGAATTCACAGTGATCCACTTGCTTCTGATTGCCTCATGCTGGAATTAAAGGTTTTGTTTGTTTGGGGGGGGGGCATTCTGTTGGTGGTGGTGGTAGTTTTTTGTTTGTTTGTTTTTTGCAGTTTTGGTTTTGTTTTTTGGGGGTTTTTTTGAGATAGGGTTTCTCTGTGTAGCTCTGGAACTTATCTGTAAACCAGGCTGGCCTCAAACTCAGAGAGATCCTCCTGCCTCTGTCTCCTGAGTGCTGGGAGAGGTTTAATTCTTAACATAAGCTTTTCTGCTTGATAAAGGTTACATTTGGTCTAGGATTCAAGAAACCACCATTTATTCTTATATTCTTATAAAATCAATATTATATTCTTATAAAATCAAAAGTGGCTAAAATAGAATTTTACTACATAATCTGCTCTTTTGTTGTTATTGTTGTCAAGATAAAGCAAAAGGAGAGGAAGAACAATGCTGACACTTTATATGAAGTTGTGTGTTTGGAAAGTGAGTCAGAGAGAGAGAGGAGGAGAACTACCGCCAGTCCTTCAAGTCGCCTGCCACAGTCTGCGTCTCAGAGCTCCATGGTCCCCTCCCCTCCGGAAGATGATGAAGACGAAGGTAAATGGAGAGAGCTTGTGTGAAGAGTGGAAGGCTGTCCACACTGCTGCTACTCCATCTTCATGGGGCTTGTGGTGGGACATGACATTGGAACTCATTCAGTGAGCACTTGGGAGACTCTCCCATAGACAAGCAACTAGGAAAGGCTGGAAAGTAGTCGATGTTGGCCTTTCTCTGTCTCTCTCTCTCTCAGGATTTGAGTTTGTTTTGTACTTGTGACACAGTGCACCTGTGAAAGTCAGGGGGCAACTTGACTGGAATCTGTTCTTTCTTTTCACCCTGTGGGTTGCAGGGATCACCCTGAGGTCACTAAGCATAGCAGCAAGCACCTTTACCCAATGAGCTACCTCACCAGACCACACTGGGCATTCTTTAAGGTACTTGTAACCCAATTGAGGAAAATGAAATTTTATAATCTGCTGGTCACTATTTAATGGTAATACACAGAAGTGGAGACTAGAGGAAGTCTCAGGCACAGGAAAAGAGAACATTTCACAATGGTTGTCTAGCTCATAGCGGTACAAGGGCTTCATTTTTAATGAATGAAACGGATGATGATAGAAGGTCATTTGAGTTTGAATCTGAAGTTTATTCGAAATTCATAAAATTTTTCACTGGAGGATCTAATGGGACATCATAAGGGTGGTTTCTGAGCTGGGATTGAAAGTACAAAATCTCGGTGGAGATGAATGGGCTTCTCTGAACATTTTTGGCTAAGAAATCACATTAACAAAAATATAGAGATGTAAGGAATCAGTATCTTCGTTAAAAGAGATAAATACCCATGATTGCATGCGCATTTTCAAGGTTAGAGTAAGCAAGGACTTTTTAAGTCCTCGGTTTTTTTGTTTGTTTTTTTTGGCATAATTCCCTCTCGCTTATGATTAATCACCTTATGTTCAGTTTTTAGGACTATTAATACCTAATGATTAAATGCTTATTGTATGGTAGCAAAGTGCCTTATTCTCAATAATCCTCACAGTAAACCTAAAAGTAGAAATTATTATTGTCCTCGTTTTTCACATTAAGTAAAATAAGAGAAAAGTAAATTTGCCCCAAGCTACAGGGATAGAAAATGGCAGTTACAATTTCAATCAAATTCATGTACTTAAAATCTGAGGTGAAGTCTGTCTTCATTTTCTGCATTTAGTTCTCATAAATCATTGAAATTCAAGAAAGGCCCATATGTTTTTTTGAGGTCAGGTGCAGTTTGACATTCCCGTTTCAAACCAGTTCAAATTATGTTTTTCCTTCTTTTTTCTTTTTAGTTTTATTTATTTATTTTATGTATGTGGGTGTTTTATCTACATGTATGTCTGTACACTAGCAGAGGGCATCAGATTCAGTGGGACTACAAGTTGTAGATAGTTCTAAGTTGCCATGTGAGTGCTGGGACTTGAACCCAGGACCTCTGCAATAGTTGCTATTGCTCTCAAGTGCTGAGCCATCTCTCCAGCTCCTTAATCTTTTTCATGGGAAACTTACAATATCCCCACTGTTTGAGATTGTCGGCTATATGTCTGGTAGACTTAAAACTTGGAGATTCTCTTTTAGGTCAGTATCAGTTACAATGAAGAATAGAAAACTGTCTCCATAAATCTCCTGAAACTCAGCAGTAAAAAAAAAAAAGAACTCAAGTTTGAGAAAGGCTATCATGACAGGAGACTATTCAATCTCCATTCAGTAGAGCTTGAGGAATATCTGCTGGTTGCAAAGAGCTTTTGGCCCACTAAAAAATGATACCAGGGAGTGCTGTCATGTCACGAAGAAGACCACCGGCCTGGTGGGATTGGCAGTGTGCGACACTCCACACGAAAGGCTAACAATATTGTATACAAAGATTCTTGATATTTTGAAGCAGTTCCCTAAACATGCAGCCTACAGAAAATACACAGAACAGATTACCAGTGAGAAGCTGGCTATGATCAAGGCGGAACCAGATGTTAAAAAATTAGAAAACTTGCTTCAGGGTGGTGGAGTAGAAGAGGTGATTCTTCAGGCTGAAAATGAACTAAGTCTGGCAAGGAAGATGTTGCAGTGGAAGCCATGGGAGCCACTGGTGGAGGAGCCTCCTGCCAGCCAGTGGAAGTGGCCAATATGATTACAGTGTCTGATGGTTGATGCCAATTAAATGTGCAATTAAATGTTCTGTTGTGCTAAAAAAAAAAAGATATCAGGACTGATTTATATATATATATATATAATCTTATACTAATAATAGTACTAATCTGTCGGGGGGAAAAGATTTTTAAATTTTTGAGCAGATTCAGGAGAATCTATTGATAGTTCTTTGTTGTTGTTGTTTTCCAAGATAGGGTCTCTCTGTATAGCACTGGTTGTCCTAGAACTCTGTAAGCTGAGCTGGCCTTGAGTTCACAGAGATTGCTTGCCTCTGCCTCTTAAGTGCTGGGATTAAAGGCCTGTGCCACAACCACTCTGCTAACTGATGGTTCCTAACTAGGAAGAAAGAAGAACTAATGGTACCTGATAGTCCATGGAAAGGTAGTGGTGCTAGAACAGAAGCTCTGCAGAGGAACAGTGTTCCCTGGTGTGTGTTTCCCACAATAGCCAGTGTGCATGGGCATTCAGAAAATATTGGCAGATTGAGTTAAGTCCCTAAAAGTCACTCCCCTAACAAGAAGCTAATGACAGGACGTCTGGAGTACAGAGATTGTGACCATGCCTTCTTCAGTCAGAATCTTTCTAATTTAGTGTTCCCACCAGGAACCGTGGTGTATTGTGATATTTACTCCCTGGGAAGAATGACTACTCTCCAGAGAGGTTTCTCACCCATAGGACATCTGACAAGAAATCGAGCACTGAACAAAACCACACTCTGAAACTTGAAATAACTTCACATTCCTGTTACCAGAGACTCTAATGACAAATCCAAGCTATTACTCCTGAGATTTATTGGAAGGGTTCAGAGCAGTAGAAGAGGATTGTGGAAGATAGGCCTTCCTACTGCTTCTGAAGGGCTTACCACATGTTTCTTAACATTACACGGATTTCATCGCATGATTGGATTTCAGCAACACCTAGCCCATAATAGCACATATTTTTTTGTCATCTTCACGGGTTGTATATGATGAATATTTTAATGAATGGGAAACTGAGAAATTACAAAGTAGTGTTATTCTGGCATATTAATAAAATTTAGAGAAATTGACCCTAGTGTCTTAACCTTTTTCTGTTCATTATTATTCATATATAGAAATATCTAATTTACAATCAGTCTGTCTTTTCCTTGTCTCACAAGCAAAACTATAATAATATCCAAAATGTTACAATGTAAGAAGTTTAAAAATAGGTATCAAAGATTTATGAGCTTTTAAAGTTGGTGCTTTGTGGTAATAGGGGTGGTACATGGTGATGCTGTCCTCACACTTTGGCTTGGTAAGGTTGTATGAAGACAAGTACTGATACATCCACTTAGTGAGAATGCACAGTATTACAACTGTTGAAGAAGACAGTTTTCAGGTAATTAGTAAATCCTAAAATGTAATGATGTTTTTAACTTACGAAGTCCATTTCTAGGCATATTCCCGGTAAAGCCATGAGACATTATCCTAATACTGCTGAAAGCAGAGCATTGGGAACCCTTCAGTGTCCAGAACAGGATTAAGGAGATAATGTGCCATTGTCATCTTCTGTTTTCTTTTTTTCTTTTCGGTTTTTTGAGACAGGGTTTCTCTGTAACAGTTCTGGCTGTTTTGGAACCAGCTTTTGTAGATAAGGCTGGCCTCGAACTTACAGAGATCCTCCTGCCTCTGCTGAGATTAAAGGCATGCACCACCACTGCCCGGCTAAGACTTTTTTGGAGGGTGGAGGAACATCTGCTGTTTTCTAATCTTTGGTGCTGGGTGTGAACCAGGGTCTGATATATGCGAAGTGCACTTGTCTGTCCCTGAGCTATGCCCTCAGCTTTTGTTTACAACCTGTATATTTTATACTCTCTAAATTCTTGATTAATTAAATTAATTTAATATTTGTTTTAATATATATGGCTACTTTGCCTGCATATATATCTGTGTACCGTGTGCATTCTTGGTGTCCAAGGAGGACAGTAGAGGGCTTCAAATCCCCTGAGACTGGAGTTACAAGATGGTTGTGAGCCACCATATGGGTATTGGGAACCAAAACCAGGTTCTCTGGAAGAATAGCCACTGTTCTTAACCATTATGCACTCTCTCCAGCCCCCTCTAAATTCTTAGTTAATTAATTAATCTTAGTTATTTCAATTTTGAATTATTCATTTTGTCCTTTTTAATATTCTGTTTTCTGTTGTAAATTAATGTCATCCTGTAGAACATTTAGAAAGTCATAACATCATGAAAGACCAGTGAAAGATAATCATGGTGATTGATCATTCACACATATAGTGATTATTAATGTCTTAACTATGCTCCACTGCCATCTATTTGGTGTTTTTTAACAGATCATACTCACAACTTAACTCTTCATATTTTTATTATATCATTATGTAAATACAAACACTTGTATTCAATTACCTTGTATACATGTCATAATTCAATATTTTTACAATTAGTATACAAAGTATTAGGCGTCATTATAGCATTTTAAAACATAAATGTAAAACTGGGGAAAGAGGGCTGGAGAGACAAACAGAAGAGAAGATTCAACAAAAACATCACTTACCAGGTACTCCTTTTAGGTGACTAAGTTTGTTTTTTACTGTTTTAAATAAATACTTTTGCAGCCTGGTACTGGCATAAGAACAGACAGGAGGACCAATGGAACCGAATAGAAGACCCGAATATCAATCCACACATCTTCGAACACCTGATACTTGATAAAGAAGCAAAAAATATCAAATGGAAAAAAAAAAGTATATTCAACAAGTGGTGCTGGCATAACTGGATATCAACATGTAGAAAAATGAAAATAGACCCATATCTATCACCACGTACAAAACTCAAATCCAGATGGATCAAAGACCTCAATATAAAGCCAGCCACACTGAACCTTATAGAAGAGAAAGCGGGAAGTACGCTTGAACGCATTGGCACAGGGAACCACTTCCTAAATAGAATCCCAGCAGCACAGACACTGAGAGAAACAATTAATAAATGGGACCTCCTGAAACTGAGAAGGTTCTGTAAAGCAAAGGACATGGTCAACAAGACAAAACGACAGCCTACAGAATGGGAAAAGATCTTCAGTAACCCCACATCAGACGGAGGTCTGATCTCCAAAATATACAAAGAACTCAAGAAATCAGTCATCAAAAGAACAAATACCCCCACACACAAATGGGTACAGACCTAAATAGAGAATTCCCAACAGAGGAATCTAAAATGGCTGAAAGACACTTAAGGAAGTGTTCATCCTTAGTCATCAGAGAAATGCAAATCAAAACCACTCTGAGATTCCATCTTACACCTGTAAGAATGGCCAAGATCAAAAACACTGATGACAACTTATGCTGGAGAGGCTGTGGGGAAAAGGGAACACTTCTGCATTGCTGGTGGGAATGCAAGCTGGTACAACCCCTTTGGATGTCAGTGTGGCAATTTCTCAGAAAATTAGGAAACAACCTTCTTCAAGATCCAGTAATACCACTTTTGGATATATATCCAAAGGATGCTCAATTGTGCCACAAGGACATGTGCTCAACTATGTTCATAGCAGCTTTGTTTGTCATAGCCAGAAACTGGAAACAACCTAAATGCCCCTCAATTGAAGAATGGATTAAAAAAAAATTATCCATTTACACAATGGAGTACTACACAGCAGAAAAAAATAACGACAGCTTAAAATTTGCAGGAAAATGGATGGAATTAGAAAGCATTATTTTGAGTGAGGTAATCCAGACACGGAAAGACAATTATCACATATACTCACTCATAGGTGGTTTTTAAACATAAAGCAAAGAAAACCATCTTACAAACCACAACCCCAGAGAACCAAGACAACAATATGGACACTAAGAGAGGTTTGCATAGATCTAATTTACATGGGAAGTAGAAAGTATAAAAAGACAAGATCTCCTAAGTAAATTGGGAGCATAGGGACTTTTGGGGGAGGGTTGAAGGAGGGAGGGGAGAGGCAGGGAGGGGAGCAGAGAAAAATGTAGAGCTCAATAAATATCATGGAAAAAAATAAAATAAATACTTTTGTGTGTGTTAAATGAGTTTGTATATAAAACTACTTACTTTGCAAAAGGAGAAAGAACATCCACATTTGAGTTATTTTACAGATGAATGACTTTTCCTAAATTGACATAATAAAGACATACATAGAAAGCAAAGGAGAAGGAAACAGGTTATAAAAGCATTGTACCTGACACAGGATTATTCAGATTTGTACATAAATACTAAGAATATATATTATGACTTTATAATAATATAAATATATATTAAATATATAACAAAATAGATGAGTAATAAATGTTTACATTTGCTTTTTATATTCCCGTGTTCTTTTAATAAGCCTAAATTTTGCTTATTACAGATAATGATGAACCTCTCTTGAGTGGATTTGGTGATGTATCCAAAGAATGTGCAGAAAAAATTCTTGAAACATGGGGTGAACTACTGTCAAAATGGTGAGTTACAGAATCACTCTGCCTCTCACTGTCACCTCATCTCATGGACAGGGAATCCTACCTCCTTCTCAATCTAGAACTGATAACAGAAATCTGCAAATAAGACCTCATTCTTGAATATAATAGACATTTATAACTATAACAGCAGCGATGTGAATTAGTTCTGAGACTTACCAGAAGCCTAGCAAAGTCTCATTAATAGAAAGGGATTTCCAGACATGGAATTCATAGACAGAGAGGGAGAAATTAGTCAGTCCTGTACAGTAAAGGAGATAGGAAAGACGGACTGGTAGATTATAACAACTCTATAAGAACTCTGTTGTAGCTGCCACTATCATTCTCTAGTGCCAGAGCTGCCTCTTACTTGCCAAGCTTTGAATGAAGAAGTTTAAGGAGGTCTCTGTTCAATGGCTTACACAAAGGAGACTGCCCCATAAATCTACTTACAAGAGTGTGCCCTTTACTCGAGAGGTGAGGAAACGTAATGGTCACAGGCCTGATTCTACAGTACTCTGAAATTAGATGCTATCAGGAGTCCATTGAACTTAGATTAGACATCCTTACAGTCTCTGGTAAGAAATTCCTTAGGGTTTCAAAACAAGTATGTGCTTCCAAAATGTGGCTATTGGTGCTGTGCAGGAGGCAGATGAGATAGATGTCTTGTTTGCCTTTGTATGTTATCCAGGCCAAATGTTCATCAGTTACACCAGAAAATGCCCTGTTAGCAGACCATGCACATGGTGAACTTGCTGAAGAATCCACTATGGCCGAGCTGTGATGGTGCACGCCTTTAATCCCAGCACTCAGGATACAGAGGCAGGTGGATCTCTGTGAGTTTGAGGCTAGCCTGGTCTACAAGAGCTAGTTCCAGGACAGTCATGAAAGTTACACAGAGAAACCTTGTCTTGAAAAAAAAATAGAAAGAAAAAGAATCCCTTATGATGGAAAACAGTTCATCTTCACAATATGTTTTCCTCTCTTCCAGTTATTGGTAATTCTCAATGTTAGATAATTTTCCCTATGGAGTTTAAAGTATCTAAGCACAATTGGCATGTAGAAAATAGGGGACAGAAATCAGATATTGACAGTTTTCCCACTGCTGTTTGTGAGGGAAATTTTAATATAAATGTGAGGCAAAAAAAGCAATGCTATATGTCAGCGTGCTTCTGTGAGCAGATCAGCAGCTCACCTTTACAGCAATTGAAAACAAATCTGATGAATTGTGAAGACGGGAAAATTGTACTCGCGTGCGCGCACGTGTGTGTGTGTGTGTGTGTGTGTGTGTGTGTGTGTGTGTGTGTGTGCATGTGTGTTACATAGTAGAACCCTCAGGTAGAGTTTTTCTTTACCTATGTTACATAAGATACCTGGAATGGCAGAGCAAAGTATCCAAGCATGATATGGGTGCCTTGCTATATTCATTATTTTTATGTTATTTGTATATCCCCAGGTTTGGGTTTTTTGTTTGTTTTGTTTTTTTTCTATGGTTTTTTTTTGTTTTGTTTTGTTTTTTTGAGGAAGGTTTTCTCTGTATAATAGCTCTGGCTATCCCAGAACTCACTCTGTAGACCAAGCTAGCCTGTCTCTGCTTCCTGAATGCTGGGATTAATGGTGTGCGCCAACACCGTCTGGCTTGTATGTTCCCAGTTTAGATTTAGTCTGGGAATATAATTCTGTAGTAGTGTACTTGCCAGGCCATGCTTGGGTCCCTCAGTTTAATCCTCAGAACTGCAAAACAAAACGTGACTGGTTCCCAAGATAGGCATGGTGGACCATGTCTACAATCTCAGCATTGGGATGCGGAGGCAGGAGGATTAAGACTTCAAATCAAGCCTGGGTTATATAGCAAAATTGTGTCTCAAAACCAAGAATTTGGCTGGACATGGTGACTCATGCCTTTAAATACCAACACTGGGGAGGCCCAGGATCTCTGTGAGTTTGAGACCAGCCTCGTCTACATAATGAATTCTAGGCCAGTCTGGGGTACACAAGAGACCCTGTCTAAAAACAAACAGAAAAAAAGAGTTTGACAACAGTGTTAAGAAGCATTATTCTTTAGCCTGTTTACAAAGAGATGTTGATTAGCATAACTAGAGATAGACCGGTGGGACATATATAGAGTATCTTCTCTTCCTTAGTAAGATGTCTTGGAGGAAAAAGCTAAGTTTGAAAGTGATCTGATGTCTGTGTTGCAGATGCTCTGGTTATTAAGGTTCTCATTAAAGTTTCGTATGGACTTTATTCATTAAGGGTTTTTTTCCTCCTAGAAGTTTTGCCTGTTAAATCCTTCACTGTATTTTTAGTAAAGCTGTGTCTCAGCAGATATCATGACCCTTAAGGCTAGCAGTACACATGGCAATGCTTTCAAATGCTTTACACTTGGAACAAAATACTGTCTGCAGCTGGGCAGTGATGGCGCACAACTTTAGTCCCATCACTCAGGAAACAGAGGCAGGTGGATTTCTGTGCATTTGAGGCCAGCCTGGTCTCTGTGAGCTAGTTCTAGGACAGGCTTCAAAGCTACACAGAGGGAAATGTCAAAAATGTATAAAGGAAAATGACAAATCAAAACATGAATTGTCTTTAGACACATGAACTGTAATGCATGAACTATGCAAAAGCCCTCAGGAACGTTTCTTCTTAAATTTTGATGTTTCTTTACTCTCAGGAGTCAGTCAGTCTCAGCTTCAGCTCAGTGAGTTTCGAGGGTGTGGAAAGTCTTACAGACGTGAAATGTTCCTGCTCT
This sequence comes from Ondatra zibethicus, assembly GCA_004026605.1. Lineage (NCBI taxonomy): Eukaryota > Metazoa > Chordata > Mammalia > Rodentia > Cricetidae > Ondatra > Ondatra zibethicus. Next base: position 40,191 of record PVIU01003500.1, read on the forward strand.
AAAACAGCATTGTAATCAGTGCTGTCCTAATTTCATAGTAGCATGTTTAAAATCATCTCCACGGTATTTACAGTCGAGAGTGCTTTTTCTGTCCTGGAACTCACTCTGTAGCCCAGGCTGCCCTTGAACTCACAGAGATCTACCTTCATCTGCCACCAAGTGCTGGTACACACTAGGCAAGAAATCAACTAATTCTGTGAATCAACACATTTCATTTAATGACTTAAGTTTATTGTCAAACTTTGTTGCTCATAATCAGCTGTGTCCTCCCATTCTTTTAAACATATTAACTTAATTCCATCTGTTTCTGCTGTCATCAGATTTTTTCAACTGCTTTTGCTTATTTGAGTCATATCTCCAGATATATAATATTCTAATAATCTATTCTGTTTCATCCATCTCATCATTTTCGTCTATCTTAGGTGTTCTTTTTTTTTAAGATTTATTTATTATGTATACAGTATTCTCAGTGTTCTGTCTGCATGTATGCCTGCAGGCCAGAAGAGGGCACCAGATCTCATTACAGATGGTTGTAAGCCACTCTGCGGTTGCTGGGAATTGAACTCAGGACCTTTGGAAGAGCAGGCAGTGCTCTTAACCACTGAGCCATCTCTCCTATCTTAGGTGTTCTATGAACATTGTAATATCGTGGAAATTAGGAGTTTGCAAAACTACTAATAGTCCTGTTGTTTAAAATTTATAGATTTTAGGGTTGTAGTAATCATAGTTGAAACATTTATCATGTGCCAAACACAGTGTCAAATTGTATGCACTCTTTCAACTATAACAGTATTACAAACTTCTGCATTTTCACACACAGGGTAAGCATTCTAATAAGCATAGCCATAATTTTTTAACATAATATGTCTGATCTTTTTTTTTTTTTTCCTGTGACTGGATCATGTCTGATCTTGAAGTTAGTTTATTTACAAAAGTAGATTTTAATACAGTATTAGTAAGTATCTTTGTATGTCATTTTCCAGGTTCATTTGAATATGGTTCTTGGAAGATAGGAGTGCTGATGTCCTGTTGTTCTCAGTATAAAATAGTATGCTAATTATATGTAGAGTTAAAACTGTCGATGGCTGAAATCACTCTGAAAGAAATTTTACCAGTGTCAATTAGGGTTAGCAAATATTTCTGTGAAGGACCAAAGAATAAATATTTAAGACATTGTGGCACAATGATAGTCTGTCACAACTATTCACCTCTACTACAGAAAATCAAAACAGTCATAAACAATACAGAGAAGTACTCATAATTGTGTGTTGTAAAAGTTTATTTACAAAAGAGATGGAGGACTGTATTTAGCCCAAAGGCTATAGTGTTTCAAACCTTTAGTTAGCAGCAGAACGACTAATACTGTTTTTTACTGACAATTCTCCATACGTACACACATGCAATGAAAGTTTATATGAGAGCACCCCTATCTCTAACATCATGGTATAGTCTGGGTCTCTGCAAGAGCTGCTGCAATTGTTTTTAGCAGTTAAGCATGTCTCTATCACCTAATTGCAGTTTGTCTCTCTCTCTCTCTCTCTCTCTCTCTCTCTCTCTCTCTCTCTCTCTCTCTTTTTCCTTTGGCTTTTCAAGACAGGATTTCTCTGTAGCTTTGGAGCCTGTCCTGAAACTAGCTCTTGTAGACCAGGTTGGCCTCAAACTCACGGAGATCCGCCTGCCTCTTGCAGTTTTTCTCTTTCAAGTTGTACATAAGCCACTACCAAAAAGCATCCCTGCAGTTTCCAGTTCTACTTTTTTGTTTTAAAGACAGTGGTTCTTTGTTTTGTTTTGTTTTAAAGACGGTGGTTCTTTGTTTTGTTTTGTTTTGTTTTAAAGACAGTGGTTCTTTGTTTTGTTTTGTTTTAAAGACAGTGGTTCTTTGGCTGTCCTGAAACTGGTCTTGAACTCAAAGATCCACCTGCCTCTGCCTTCCAACTGCTATGTGTGCAGCCACACCATCTGGCTTCCAGTTTTACTTTTTAAATAATGATTTAAAGAGACATAGAGTAGCTTGCAGGTGCCGTGTTACTGCTTCCTCTTTTATTATTATTACTGTGTTACCTTCTTATATCTTTGTAAACCATTTTCATTAAAGACTTTCAGAGTATCTTCCTTTGCTGCAGTAATGAATTGTGGCTTTATTTTTAGGCATCTCAACTTGAGTGTGAGACCGAAGCAGTTGTCATCCTTAGTGAGAAGTGGTGTCCCGGAAGCTCTTCGTGGAGAAGTCTGGCAGCTGCTAGCGGGCTGCCACAACAATGATCACTTAGTAGAAAAGTACCGAATTCTCATCACAAAGGTCAGAGCGGATATGAGCTTCAAAGTGAATAGTTGAATGCTGTATAATTTATGTTAAATAAGTATACTTCAGAGATGTTTCTTTTCTTGACACAAAGACTAATGCATGAAGTTTACTTCTTCAGTTGAGTTTGTCTCAGGGTGAAACATGTCCTCTGACACTGTGCCTCTCAGTCCTTTCAGCCTAGGTTAACAAATGAGCCAGAGTACTTGTGCAATGCAGTGTATACAAATGAGCCCGAGTACTTGTGCAATGCAGTGTATACAAATGTTTTGTTTCGTTGGTGTGGGTTTTTATTTATTTGGTTGCTTTTTGTTTTGGTTTGGTTTGTTGTTTGTTTGTTTTATAAAATGGGTTCCGGGCTTGTCTAGAACTCACAGTATAGACAAGACTGGCCTTAAACATGTGGCAGTTTCCCTGCCTAAGGCTCCCAATGGCTGGCATTATAAGCATGAGCTACCACAACTAGCTATATATTTTTTTTCCATAGAAATATGCCTTGGTAAAGAAGGCCTTCTTTTAGTTTCTATACTTTTAAGAAAATAATCCTGTAGCCTTACACTTAATCTGCTGTGACTCATATCCTCTAAAGTGAAACCCTTATTTTCACAGTGTTCTTTGCTCAAGTTGAAGCATTCTTCAGCATTTCACAAGCAAATCAAGAGAAAAAAAAATATACTCTGTGTCCCAAGTACAAAGATGTAAAGTAATTTCCTACCAGGTTAGGCAGCATTTGTGCCTTTTGTACCCATATAATAGGTTTGGTTTTAGTTTTCTCAAAATGTTGGCAGTGTTTATCTACTAGGAAGCAGCTTCTCTAATACGTAAATTTGGAATCTGGGTTATGAACATGCAGATTCTCCCACAGTACTTGAAATTTCTTAAAATTGCATTTACATTTTATTTGTTGTGTTTGCATGTGTATGTGTGTGTTTGGGCATGCTAGTGCCCCAGTATATTTGTGGGGCTGAGAGGAAAACTGGTAAAAGTCCATTCTCTCTTTTTTTTTTTTTTAAGATTTATTTATTTATTATATATACAGTATTCTGTCTGCATGTATGCCTACTAGCCAGAAGAGGGCACCAAATCTCCTTATAGATGGGTTGTGAGCCACCATGTGGTTGTTGGGAATTGAACTCAGAACCTCTGGAAGAGCAGCTGGTGTTCTTAATCTCTAAACCATCTTTCCATTTCAAGTCCATTCTGAAGAGAATTCAACATATGGGTACAAGGGACCAAACTCAGGTTTTCAGACCTTAAGTACCTTTAACCACTGAGCCATGTCACCTGCCCAACATGAAAACTTTTTTTTTTCACCACTATACAAACGAGGACAACATGAAAACTTTTTATGTGATGAAAAGTAAAAACCTTTGTAAACAAAATATTTAAACCTTATGAGGAGTGTATATTATCTTTTTAAAACTGTTAACACAAAACAATCTTATAGAAAAGGAACATACAGAAAGAAGATACAATCTTAAAAGAAAATGAGAGTCGGGCTGGAGAGATGGCTCAGCGGTTAAGAGCACTGATTGTTCTTCCAGAGGTTCTGAGTTCAATTCCCAGGAACCACATGGTGACTCACAACCACCTGTAATAAGATCTGGTGCCAACTTCTGGCCTGCAGGGACACATGCAAGCAGAACATTGTATACATAATAAATAAATAAATCTAAAAAAAAAAAAAGAATAAAGGCCTTCTCTTTAAAAAAAAAAAAAGAAAGAAAAGAAAAGAAAATGAGAGTCTAACATAACAGTTATGGGCTGAGGAAGCCAAACAAAAGAACAGCTGAATGTCCTTTATTGAATGTGCCTGACAAATCACGGTGGGAGCCGTAAAGGAGAGGTTTATGTGGTGTATTTTAATGGGTGCACAGCTTTTGAGACAGCTTCTAGAAAAGAATTTGTATCATCCCCTACAAGGCTCAGGAAACACTACAGAAGATGGGGTGGAAAGGATATGGGACCCAGAGGGAAAGGGTGGAGTACGGTAGAGAGCTGTCTTCCGGGCACAGTATGGCCTTCCCAATTTACAGCTTCCAGAATCTTTTTCAGTCCCTTCGGTCTTTGGCTATACTTTATAATATTTTATATTTTATGTCAGTGCCTCTTAGTGTTCCTTTTGATTCAATATTTAGTATTCAAAATTTACAGCAAAACTTCTACGGTAAATTATTTTATAGTAAGAGACTGATGGGTCAGCAACACATTCTGGTGTTCCTCCTTTCCACCCCCTTGCTCCTTCTCGAACATGTGTGTGGTCTTTTCTCTTCTGAGCTTTAATGTCTTTTTTTGTTTGTTGGTTGGTTGGTTGGATGGTTGGTTGGTTGATTGTTTTTTTGAGACAGGGTTTCACAGTAGCTATGGAGTCAGTCCTGGAAATCACTCTGTAGACCAGGCTGGCCTCGAACTCACAGGGATCCACCTGTCTCTGCCTCCCGGGTGCTGGGATTAAAGGCGTGCACCACCACCACCCAGCAAGCTTTAATTTCAATTTTAAGACTTTGCTGCAATTACATGCTTATATCCAGACCCTAAGTTAGCAGCACTTCTATATCACAGCTTTTTATCTCTTAATTACTTATCCAGTTGAAGCTTAGGAGGCCCAGCCACATCTTACTAGTCTAGAAATAGAAGGCACCAATGATGGTGTCATCACTGAGCAGATTACTTCCTTCTTAAATAAAAATAGCTCTCTGGAATTTAATAGGCAAGGACTGAAATCACAAGAATGTAGCTCAGGACACCCAGCAATGAAAACCTGTTTGTTTAGCAGGAAGCACCTGGAGTTAGGAAGTCTGAGCACTGGTTCAGTGTACTCATTTGTAAACCCAAATATGGTTCTGTACCATGGACCAGTCGTTGGGACATCAGATGAAAGCCGTTTCTGAATTTTTAGATCCTATATACATAGATCTAACGATCAGTGATAGAAAATGTTTTTGAAAGTTTGCTTCAATATCAAAGATCTATAAACTTTTTTCTTATTATTTCCCAAATAAAATAATAGCAAGTATTTATGTAGCATTTACATTGTTTTATGTATTGTTAATAATTTACAAATAATTGATTTATACAGGAATATTGGGGTTTTTTGCTTAAATATTTGTTTTTGGTTTTTTGGTTTGTTTGTTTGCTTTGCAACAGAGTTTCTTTGTATAATAGCCTAGGCCATCTTGGAACTCACTTTGTAGACCAGGCTGCCCCCAAAACTCACAGATATCCACATGCCTCTACCTCCTGATGCTGGGATTAAAGGTGTGCACCACCACTCACTGCACAGCTTATGGGACTATTGTTTGTGTTGTATAGAAATACTTCCTCCTCCCCGTGTTGTAGATTGAATCCAGGATCTTGGGCATGGTAGGGAAGCACTCTACCATAGTCCCTAGTTCCCATTGCATCATTTTCTATAAGGGAGCATCCATGAATTCTATATTCAATAGAGGTTCTGTGACCTATTTTCTTTGGGTACTGAAAAATTGCTACAGTGTTTTACCTCAAAACACAGGCCATGATTCTACCATTTCAAAGTGGATACTCCTTTTGTATAAGAAATCAAAGGGGCTGGAGAGAGATGGCTTAGCAATTAGGAGTACTTATTTGCATTTGTAGAAGCCCTGGGTTTGGTTTCTAGAACCCACATGGCGATTCACGACTGTCTATAATTCCAGTTTCAGAGTACTAGATGCCCACATGTAGGATACATAAACTTATCCAAATATATACACATACACATAAAAATAAAAACTAATTAATTTCTCTTAATAGAAAGACTTTATGTTGTGAGTTGCCTTTAAGACTATTTTCTGTAAGGAAGAGGGCCTCTGACTGGTACTGGATTTTGGGGACTACAAGAATGAGGAGTGGGAGGGAATTTAAACGCAACCTATAATGATACACATGTGTTAAAATGTTATGAAACCCATTATTTTGTACACTAAAAAGTATACAAACAAAATATAGGAGACACATACACACAAATTACCCTATATTACTGCCTCCATATAGCAGCTGCTGTACTATGTCTCTTTAAATTACTTGTGAAAATAATGCTCTGCATATCAAATCTATCTAGGGAGTTCTAAGGTTTCCTGAATTCCAAGAATGTGAATATATTGGTTTGACTATTTTGAAATTGTTAGTATTTGGGATTTTCTTCTTTTTTTAACCCACAGAAATTTATATCATTTAGCCTGGTATAGATCTAAAAGTTTGGGATTGGAACTGTTTCAGATTTGTGGTTTTCCTCTTGGTTGTGGTGGTGATGTTTTTGGTTTGTCTTGGTTTTGCTTTTGTATAAACTATCAGTTAAAGCACCATGATATGAGAATATGGCGTGCTCTGAAACCGTAGGCTAGAGGACGTCTTTCAGTGCTTGCTTCCAGGGCCTAGACTCAGGAGCAAGAGCGCTTCCCGTATTGTGACTGCCCCGCAGTTATTGCAGCTGTAGTTGAAAGCTCTTTCAACCGAAAAACAGAATTTCTGTTTTATTTGGCTTGTGTTGTTTATTCAGTTAAAGAAGAATCTAGATCAGTCCTGAGAAAACTAGGCAATTAACTATAAACAATTCAAATTTCATGAGAATTTTAGAAGAATGTACGTCGTCACTGAATTCAGATGGCATTAAAGGTTTCTCATCTAGCCAGGTGGTGGTGGCACATGCCTTTCAACCCAGCACTCGAGGCAAACAGGTGGATCTCTGTGCGTTGGAGACTAGCCTGTTCTAGAGAGCAAGTTTGAGGACAACCAAGGATACACAGAGAGACCGTTTCTAGAAAAACAAACAAAGGTTTCTCACCAGCCTTCTAAAGGTCTTGTCTTCTGAAGTCATCCTGGAGGTTGGCAGCTGGGCACAGAGTGCAGTGCTGCAGTGCTGAGGAGGAGCTCTCACGCTCAGGGGTGAGGCGCTCAGGCTGAGCCCATGTGAGGCTGGGGTAAGTAAGCATGGGCCAGATCCCAGGAGATGGATGACCTTAATGGTTTTGTGTAATTGGGGGAAAAGAATGAATCATTTTATCTCCTGTTTATTTTATAGCATTTTGTATTTCCAGTGCTGGCTATATATCCAAGACAAATGCTCTATCGTTTCCCTATGTCTAGGTTTAAAAGGCAGTATAACTGGGTGTGGTGGTGCAGAGGCAGGCTGATTTCTGTGAGTTTGAGGGCAGCCTGGTCTATGTAGTGACACTCTGCCTCAAAAAAAGCAAATAAATAGATGAAATTAAAAAAAGTAAAAAACATGTAAGATGATTTCATGTGTCTGACAAAAGGCAGGCTGTCTTGGTTCAAATCCTAGCTCCCCTGTTTTCTAGCTGTCATTGGGCAACTTAATACTACTAGGCATAAAATGGGATGATAATAGAACCCTACTTCTATGATTGTTAGTATTAACCAGGTTAATAAGTGAAAGTATTCAGCTCGATTCATAGTCATATTAAGTGTAAGCAGCTGCCTAATTACTGTTATTAACTTGTTTATTTGTCATTTTAGTTTTAGAATATTATTTTGGTTCCAGTGAAACATGGCATAAGATAATTGTGGGTTAGACTGGGGTGATAGCAAAGGAGACTCCCTTATTTGCTGGGGACATGTTCCAAGACCTCCATTGGTTACTTAAAGCATCAGATAGTGCCAGACTTGTAACTGTTTTATCCTTTCTATACCTTTAATAAAGTATAACTTACAAAGTACGCATAGTAAGAGGTTAAAAAATAGATAATAAATAAAATAGCTATAACAGTATGTTGTGATAAGTTGAATGTGGGCTGTCTCATAGTGCAGCATTTTCTATTTGCTGCTTTTAGAGTACAGCTGAGCCTAGATAATGGACTATAAAATTGCAGCTCGGGAGACCTTAGCATACCATGTGTTTGGTGGATGAGTGTGGAAAGGGACTGGGAGAAGTAGGAGCAGGAGTCAGTACCTCAAATAATCTTTGAGCGACAGTGGTTTAAATACAGAAAGATGCTGCTGCACTCTGCTGAGGCCTGTCACATACTGCTTGCTGTTAATCTTGTGCTTCAGCATGTTTTTAGGTCCTTGCTTTCCTGCGGTAAAGTGTTCACACTTCACTGAATTGTGATTGTAAGGCAGCCTTTTGCCCATAGTAAGAAAGAATGTATAAAATAAATAAGAATACAACTTGGATCACACATAATGTTCTGTTCAGATTTGCAGACCTCCTGGAATTATTACAGACACTATCATTTGTTTTCTTTTACCCTACTGGAAGTGTGGGGCTTTTCTCTGGCAGAATTATACCATTCCCTCGGGACCCAATTCCTAGTTATTGAAAAGCACTTTTTATGATATTATCTGAAATAAATGCTATATGATTTCAGTTTGCATCATAAGATTGGAAAACTTGTACCTGAATGCTGTTTCGAGCTGTCACTTGGGTAGAGCACCTAACTAGACTGATGAAGAGGCAAATATCCAATAAACGAGAAAATAAAATTGAGGCTGAATATTTAAATCTTCTAACTATAACTTCTTCTGCATCTGAATTAGAGTTCCTCCATTGCCATGTACTGTTAACACACTTCCTTTCTTTGATAACTGTTCTTTGTCCTTGGGAAAATGGTACACAAAATAGGACATTTCCCCTTATTTCTCTGGTAGTGTGCTTCAGCCCAACTCCTGACTCCTCCCTCTCTTCCCATCCCCCCTCCTTTCCCTCCCTCTCCACCCATCCACCCTTGTAGCTACTGCCTATTTTTCTTACTGGCTGTCTGGATTCTACTCATTTAACTAAGAGGGGGATTCTAGACAGACGAGAGACAGCTTTCAAACACACTGGACTGCTGGCAACCCAAGTCAGTGCCCACGGTGCATTCTGAAAACTCGGGAGCTTCTCTCTGGTGATGAGTTGCCCAAGATGCTAGAGTATGTGTGAGCACATTCGTTTTCCTTCTGTTTCCCCTTTCTTTCTTTTCCCAAGTCCCTTCTCCCTGTTTCCCCTCCTCCTCCTTTATCCTCTTCCTCTGTGCTTTAGTTCTGCCGTACACAGGCTGAAGCACAATCCTGCACTGCAAGGCTTTCTGTTAAGGATTTATTGTGGCTTTTGTTTGGATTTCATCATGCGGAATTACAGGTAACACTCTGAAATTGAGCTAAACATTTAAATTCTATTAAGATGTTTTCAGTGGTAAAATAGTGCATTGAATTTAATGGAAAAATTAATCTTGGTTAATTTTTGTCAGTGATAATTGTAGCCAGATGTTTTCAGGATTACCATAAGGAGATTCTGTCTCCCACAACACGTTAAATAAAAGAAAATGAGGGTAGAATGGATCAATAAATGCTTTCCTTTTATGTCGATCTTGGTATAGCTGCTCCACTGGAGTAAGTGCCCTTTATGGAGGGTGCTGCTGAGAGGAAAGGGGTGGGTGGTAGCTGTCAGAGCTAGCTAGGTTTTTTGACTAGGATATGGAATGCAAAATGTAAAATGCTTTCTCCTTTTCTTCTGTCAGCTGTTCAGAGGAGACTCATTACAACTCCTGCTGAAGCTCCTAATCTTCCTCCCTCTGTCCCTACCCCACTCTCACTTGGCCTGAAGACACTGTCCCCAGTTTGCCTTACTCCCTTGGTGCTATGCACATGGTAAACATGGCAGTATGGCCAAGTCTGGGACTGGCCAGACAATTGCTGTTGACTTTCCCCATTCCAGGAAGAATTTAAAGGGAAATTGCACAGCAGGCAATGTACCTCAGCAGCAGCACCACCAGGAACATGGTGACTAGGGTTCTCTGGGATTGTCTCACATACACACACATGCAGAGTTGAATGCAGTGACAATAGCTGCTCCTGGGAACTGTGACAGCAGCCAGGTGGCTGCATGCAATGAGAACCAGTTCCCGAGCACGAGATGAACTCCACCTTGGATGGTGATCAGAACAGCCATCCTTTCTGTCTCCTGGCACTGGGCTACTCGGAAACTGTCAGTTTTTGTCTTTTGGAAGCACTGATTGTTGTATTTCTAACCGCATTGATTATATCTGGCAACATCATTGTGATTTTTGTGTTTCACTGTGCACCTCTGTTGAACCATCACACTACAAGTTATTTCATCCAGACAATGGCATATGCTGACCTCTTGGTTGGGGTAAGCTGCCTGGTCCCTTCCTTGTCACTACTGCACTACCCCCTTCCTATGGAGGAGGCCATGACTTGCCAAGTATTTGGCTTTGTAATATCAGTTCTGAAGAGCGTTTCCATGACTTCTCTGGCCTGTATCAGCATTGATAGATATATTGCCATCACAAAGCCTTTAACCTATAATACGCTGGTTACTCCCTGGAGACTACGCCTGTGTATTTTTCTGATTTGGCTGTATTCCATCCTGGTCTTCCTGCCTGCCTTCTTCCACTGGGGCAAACCTGGATATCATGGAGATGTATTTCAGTGGTGTGCAGCGTCCTGGCACACCAACCTCTACTTCACATTGTTCATCGTGGTGATGCTGTATGCCCCAGCTGCCCTCATTGTCTGCTTCACATATTTCAACATCTTCCGCATCTGCCAACAGCACACAAAAGAAATCAGCGAAAGGCAAGCCCGATTCAGCAGCCGGAATGAGGAGACTGGGGAAGCCCAGACTTGTCCTGATAAGCGCTATGCCATGGTCCTATTCAGAATTACGAGCGTGTTTTATGTCCTCTGGTCGCCATACATCCTCTACTTTCTCCTGGAGAGCTCCACTGGCTGCAGCAGCCACCTTGCATCCTTCCTGACCACCTGGCTGGCCATTAGTAATAGTTTCTGCAACTGTATCATTTATAGTCTCTCCAACAGTGTTTTCCAAAGAGGATTAAAGGGTCTTTCAGGGGCTGTGTGTACCTCTTGCACAAGTCACACTTCAGCCAAGGACCCTTACACAGTTAGGTGGAAAGGACCCCTTAATGGATGTCATATCTGAGGGGTTCATAGACGCAGTTGCTTTGTTTGCAGGGAGAAAGGGTGGCTTTGATTCTCCTTTTCCCTTCTGCCCTGTACTCCCAGTTTACTAGGAGATCTAGGACAGGATAATTTGACTCTGAGCAGCTGCACACTATCCAGACACTTCTCAGTTTGCATAAGTTGTTTCCTAAATGAGATTTAAAATTAGGAGAATCTGGATCATAAAAAAAAACAACTCGTGATGCAGTATTTGAAATGTCATGGAAGTAACTCCAGTTTCAGATTCAAAAGGAATAAAGCCGTAGCTGACACCTCTCCCAACTGGATGTGAAAAGCAGCAGTACTTTAAAAACCGCCATTTTCTTTTCCCTTTTCTGGATTCTTCCAAGCAACTTGGAACTTATGTGCAATTGATATCTCTTAACAGGGAATATTAAGATAGACTGAACTAACAAGGATTTTCTTTATCTGTGCCAAAATATAACTGCACTGTAAATTTCAGTACTCCTTTAGATAGTGAAATGTTTTGAAAGAAATCTCCATAGGATGAATAATGTGATCCCTGAACATTACTTTTGGAGTTTTGAAATGAACCATGAAGCAACCATGCAATGAAGTCATACAGTTTGTGAGAAACAGCTGCATTTACTCCATGCTTGTGAACATTCTGTACACGTGTGTAGAAGTGACATTACAGTGCTTTTTCCTGTGCCTCTGTGCTTGTGAATATTGAGAACATTTACATTGAGTCGGGTTTCTTTTTATAACAAAATGTATTTAAATAAATAATAGATGGATAGCTGTCCATCGTAATGTGAAAATATATATATATAAAGTGACTTTAGTGTTTTCTGTTCTTATCTAGTCTTCAATAAGAACTGAATCCGCTCAGGGTTGATTGTGCTGTGTGCCTTTTAAACAGAGTCAGCTGACACCACAGTCACCATTCATTTTGGAAAACATTCTTTCAGGTCCTGGCCAGAAACCTCCTTTGAAGGGAGAAGGGGTTCTGATTGGGCCAAGTCTCCTACCTGTGATCCTCTTTTTGGAAAAAGTCCTCTGTCATATAGTTCCTTTCTCACTTGTCTGTTTTACCAAAGCACTAGCAAAATGTATAGAATTTTATTGTTTAGAATTACTAGAATGCTTTGTGTTTATATATAGTGTTACCTTTGTTTTAAAAGTAATTGCCTTGAAAACAAGGGAATTGTTTGTCTAAAAGTAGAGAACTGTTAGCAGTTCCAATCAGTACTTCCTGGACTTTGTGCTAGTTTTCATTTTTAGAAAGTGTCAGAGAGATTAACTGGCCTCTGACTTTGGTCAGAGGTTGGTGTGCAGGTGGAACTGTGATGCTGAATGAAGCAGGTAGTGGAGAAGACCAGGGGTCCTAGCAAAAGTGGATTTTCAAATCCAAGAAAGGATAAGGATGGTTATGAAACCCACAGATGCTTTGGTTTTCCATCCTGATGTTAGAAAGCTATTCCCTTTTAAATAGAAGGTATCGTGTCCACACACACCCCTTCTTGTATTGCACTTGTGAGAACAAGGCAAATACTTCTTTTATATTAACAGCATAATTTATTTGTTCTGTTTTGCTTTTTAAGCCAGTGTCTCACTTTTTAGCACTAGCCACTTTGGAACTCACTATCTAGACCAGACTGGCCTTAAACTCATAGAGACCCACTTGTCTCTGATGGGATTAATGGTCCACCATGGCCAGCCCCAGCCAGTTTTATGTTTTAGACATTGATTTTTATTTTAACCTCACAAATATCTTCTTTTTTAAACTTTTTAAGGGACTAAGAATTATAAAAGCTTCAGAATTCAAGTTCTCCAGGCAGGTAGAGCTCTGTGAGTTCAAGGTCAGCGGGATCTACATAATGAGTACCAGAACAGCCAGAGCACAGTGAGATCCTTGCTCAAAAAAAACAAAACGGATTCTGAGTTTTCCCCAGAATCTTGCTTGTTCTGTATAGTTAGTATTAGCAAATTTAACTCAGCTGTTTCAGAATTTAAAACTCATGATGAAAATGCCCGGTTAGAAGTAGCTTTGTTGCTAGATGGTGGTGGCGCACGGGAGGCAGAGGCAGGCGGATCTCTGTGAGTTTAAGGCCATTCTGGTCTATGAGACAGAGTTCTGCTGCGGTGCAGTGAAATTTCAGCTGATATACAAAAAGGGGTAGGTCCTGCGCCTTGTGAATCTGGCTTTATTTCCATCAGAACACATTCATTCTGGGGTCAGCCTTCTGCTCTATCAGCTGAAATCTCATTGCATAATTCCTGCAGACCACAGCTCTCCCTGTTTTTCATTTAATAAATGCAGTGTATGAATATCCTCTGGTCAACGTGTATTTCAGATCCTAAGTGTCTGAGGATAACTGGAATAAAGAATAAAAGTAAAATGATTAATGCTTCTATTTTTTAATTTTTTAAAATTTATTTATTAAGCATACAATGTACTGCTGGCAAGGAAGGAACCAGGTCTTATTACAGATGGTTGTGAGCCTCCATGTGGTTGCTGGAAATTGAACTCGGGACCTCTGGAAAAGCAGCCAGTGCTCTTAACCTCTGAGCCATCTCTCCAGCCCGATTAATGCTTCTATAATTCCCAAATTGATAAGAAGGTTCCACAAGGAGTTATTACCAACAAAATCTTTAACTGAGTTGACAAAACGATTGACTACCTCTTCTGGAGAAGAAAGCTGGAGTCTGGAATGGCTAATGACACTGATCTGATTATGTAAGGTACCTACCTGTGTTTGTATCTAGCTGGGAACTGTTCCAGACACCTCTCAGGTGAACTTGCACCTGGTTCCAGGACATTGCTGAACCGTTGAACAGTAAAGGGGTGACACATATCTACTTAAAATCAGTATGACATGATGTTGTTAAACGTATCTGGATATTCTGAATCTGACTAGTTTAACATAGGAATTCCCCTTCTCCCCTTTCTAGAGTTTAGAAGCCTCTTTTCTGGCCACACCTTCCCAGGGCCATAAAGATGCTGACAGTATACCTTAGGACAGCTCTTGACCTGAGAAAATTCAAGCTCAGAAATTGTCTTTGTTCTGTCTGTGTATGTAAGCTGAAACTTAGCAGGAAAAGAAAAAAGAGAAACTGATGCAGGAAAGTACGTAGTGGAGAGTTCATTTCACCCTCAGATCCAAGTTCTGTGCTTGCTGAAGTCTTCTGAACCCTGAGGGGACACTGAGGCTGGCACTCAGAGGACCCTGCATAGAATTCCATGGCAGCCCGGGTCATACAGAAACACTGGCTCGGAGTTGGGAGGGAACTTACTTGAATTTCTGTTTCAAGTAGAAAATGTTTTCTGCTGGATTCTAGAAATAAGTTCATATATATATATATATATATATATATATATATATATATATATATATTACATTACACAGCTGAAAGGTCAGCTCTGTAGACTTGGTGGGGTACATGTGTTTCATTTCCTTTTGTGAAGTGGTCTCTTGTAGCTCTCCCTTCCTCCTGCTCCCAAGTGCTGGAATTTCAATTGTCCCACCACACCAGCTTTGTTTTTCATACATGCTAGGAAGTTTAATCTTTTCATATTTGCATTGGGCTTATGAATTTTTAGTTCAGCAAACATGGGAATCTTGAAGATGGTGTTTATTAAAATGTATTGAATCAGTAGTAAGAGAACAGATTTTCCTTTTAGAAGAAGTTAAGCCCTTTTCTTTCATTCTGGGGTTCCATTTTGTAACAGTGGGAAAGAAAATTATTCTGGTATTGGCAACAAATGCAAGCATGGCTTTTTAATTAAGATCTTTTTCTAACAGTTGCTTAGTTTTACAATATCAAGTTCTGGTTTTATTAAAGGCATTTTTTTTTCAAAATAGAGTCTACAGTGCTGTTTGAAGCACAGACTGAAGAAGAAAATAAGTAGTTGTAGTAATTGTAAAGAAAAATAGGTAGACCCTTTATGATGCTTGGTAATAGCAGACGTCTTCCCAGTTTATCTTGTCTTCATTGTGCTGTGTAAACTTTTAAGGCTCAAAGAATCAATCCTGTTATCTTTGATTCATTGTGGGCACTGCCCATTTATTTTTAACTTACTATGTGGCAGGGCTGGGGTTAAGAAGAGATGAAGGGAAAAGTTACATAGTCTTCAGGGACTGGGAGAATTCTCTCTGCATTATAGCTTTGAGAAGTTTGTGCTTAATCTTTTTATTCTGGCACATTTAATGCAACATTTGATGACATTTTGTTTAAATACCAATCTGACTAGTTCAGAGTGAAGAAAAGCACCTATTTTTAGACTCAAATACCACGGATAGCTCGTCTAACTCGGTGGTGTGTGACTGGTACCAGAATACACATATGCTTTTAGAGATAGTGTTGAAGTTACTTCATAATAAAGCTTCTAAAGTAAGATCATGCTAATTGTTTAGCTTGTAGATGAATTGTGTGGCCTTATGCAGTCATTCCAGTGAGGACGTTTTGGTCCTCTTAGAGTGGGGAAGTAGTTGCATGTGAGCCAGTGGCCACCTTAGAAAGAATACTGAACAGCCCAGTTGTTGACAGACCTGCTGCTGCTTACTCAGAACCCTCTTTTGGACAGGTTTCCTCTTATCAGTATTGCTGGATAAATTCTTTTTGAGCCTTTTACAATGACTTTTCCTTTGTACTTAGTTTATTTCATATTTTTAGGATTGGAGAAACTTGAACTTTCATACTATAAATGAACTGTGTCCTTGAATGTGAAGTGGCAGGTTCACCAGCTTAGATGGTAGAATGGTTTGAGGAGGGTTTCCTCCGCTTTTCAAAAGTTCCTTTGAAAATGTGCACAATGACTTTTTAGAAAATGTCTTATTTCATTGACCTTGTACTTCTGTATTTAAAAGATTTGTGAAATAAGTTTTTGGCAAACCAGAATTTATTGGTATATGAGCAGTTTGAGAGACATTTAAAGATGGGAGAATTGTGGCATTGGGAAATTTTTAAACCTGTAAACCATGGCATGTTGTGGCTTTGCATATTTTTCCTGTTTCAGGTTGAAGAAAAACCAAATGTAAATATATTAAACTGTACATGTTATTGATGTTATTTATAGATTCTAGAAATGAGGTAGCTATTTCTTTTTGAGGGGGGTGGGGTTGGAGAGAGCATTTTTCCGTGTATCCTGGCTGTCTTTGTAGGCCAGGCTGCCTCAAACTCAGAGATTTACCTGCCTCTCCGCCGTCCTAGCGCTGGTGTCAAAGATGTGCACCACCACTGCCTGACTGTGGTAGCTATTTCTTAAGACTACAAATGAGTCACCAGCATTTCTTTAAAAATTGGGTGACAAAAGGAAATCTGGCACAGTAACAATGAACTTTGTACTGCAAGTGTGGAAACCTGGTGAGCTGGTTGGTAAAGCAGGGAGGAAGGCACTAGAGGACTCTCACGCTCTGGGCTCCGAAGGACGGAATCAGATAATGTGAGTGAAAGTGATGACTCTTCCTACTTGCCATAGCTTCACGTAGAGGCTGTATGTTATGGTGAGCTTCCATACATTCAGTCATGGAATAGATCACTACTCTGTGCTATTTAGCAATCCCAGACCTGAAGATTATATAAGCACTAGTTTACTTCCTTTTATTGCCTGAAAAATTGGTGAAGGCAAGGGGCAGTACCCCAATAGCTGCATCCCCCAAATATCACACAGAACCTCCTCCAGAACAGAAGTTGGCCTAAACAACAGAATGAAGAAATGACTTTTATTAGTCACCTGCCTTGCTCCCTTCTTTCCTTCTGGATTGATAATAGGACTGTTTTTAAATGCCCTCTCAGCCATGCGGTGGTGGCGCACGCCTTTAATCCCAGCACTCGGGAGGCAGAGGCAGGCGGATCTCTGTGAGTTCGAGACCAGCCTGGTCTACAAGAGCTAGTTCCAGGACAGGCTCAAAGCCACAGAGAAACCCTGTCTCGAAAAAACAAACAAACAAAAAAAAAATGCACTCTCAAGCCCTACAAGCAACTTTCCCTATGATCTGGGCTACTCTACACTCTTTAGAAATGATACTATTTCCTCCTTTCTTTGCTTTCTTTCTTTCTTTCTTTTCTCTCTCTCTCTCTCTCTCTCTCTCTCTCTCTCTCTCTCTCTCTCTAATGAAAAGAGTAGTGTGGGAATACATTCTCAGTAATTGTTCCTGAGGCTACCCTATGCCTGGCAGTGTTACCAAACTGCAGTTTCTCACAGCATAGATGAGATGCACATAGTCGGAACATACCTTGCTTCAGAGCCAAGTAAAATAAGCTATAAAATTCAGCCACAGAAGAGACTAGAGGTGTTGAAACCTTTGGTGCTATGGCTTTGCTGTCTCAGCTTTCTAGCTCTGCGTTCTTTTTTCTGACACTGGTGGCTGTATATCCAGTAAAGTGTCATCCCTGTCTCATAGAACATTCTGGCTCTGAGACATTACACATGGAAAGTTCTGTAGTTAGGTTTTTCAAGGAGCCTCACAGAGTGAACTTCACCCAGAGGAATTTACCAAAAGGATCCTTATGACACACACAGTCCATCTTTTATTTAGGGTAAGTTCACATAATGTCAGTTCACTATTAAAGTGAATAATGGCAGTCTTTCCTCAGAGTGCGCCATTAACTGCACCATATGCAGATGGTTCCAGGATGGGGATGGAAACTCTTAACACTGTTCTGTGGTGTGAGGGATCAACTCTGTGACTGGAAAAGCCTTGCCATTCAGACACAAGAAGAAATGAAGTCATCTCTGCAGCCAGTGCTGTCAAACACCATGTTACATTGATCTAAATTCTTGTCATTTGTCATTTCATAAGAATCCTTGCAAGTCTTACTAGCCTTCAAAACTGTTTTGTTGTTGCTTTTTGTTTTTGCTTTTGTTTTGTTTTGTTTTTCAAGACAGGATTTCACAAAGGAGAAAAGGGGGGGGCAGTAAAGTAGGAAAGAACCTTAGAAATATTTGTTCTTATTTGGACATTTTACATGGAGCCACAGTCTAACTGCGCCATGTGTTCATAAGAACTCAGACATCTGCCCTTGAAGTCCTGCCTCAGTCTCCTGAGTAACTGGGACTGTAGGCATGTGCCCTATGCCTGAATGCTTCTCTTTTTCTATTCCAACAATCAGAGAAGCTTCTTAGAAAGTAATTAGTGGACAAAACAAACAGAAATCAAAGGAAACAGAAAGATGTGGGTTTTCAAAGGAACCCCACAAAACTAAACTCCAGCTGATGCAACTTGAAAAGAATTTATATCCATTAATGGAGAACAAGGCACAATTTAAAAATGAGCAGAAAGAGAATAAGAAAGGTCTGAAATTCAAGTGTAAGAGTTATTTTCAAACACCAGACAAACTGAAAAATAAAGCTTAAGCAGCAGCAACTAGTAAAATTAAAAAGGCAGAGATAGGGGACAGTAGGTGAAGAGGAAAATGGGATCAGTTAAGGATAACTGAATAACAAGGACTCCTAACAAGAAAACCCATTGCCGATGGAAGGAGAAGATTTCAGAACACTGAAGGTGAAGAAGTAAAAGCTTGGTCTGAGGAAGGAGTCCAGAATCTTATGTCCAGTTAACTATTACTCAAGTGTGAGGATACAATAAACCCATTCTACAACATGTGGTGTGTTAGAATGTATTCTCTAGCCTTACATACTTTCTTAGAGAGTTGCTGAACAATATATTGCTTCAGAATGAGAAAAGAGAAAGATGCAAAATCCAGGAAATTGTTTCTCCAGGGAGGTAGAATTCCCACAGTAGGGAAAACCCTGGGGAAGAGGACCACTAAGGTGAATTAGATAGCAGCTGCTCAGAAATAAGCAGGGAAACGGCCTAGCAGTAGTAGGTGTGTTATTAAGGAGTTGGTGTGGAGTGGGTTTGTCTGCCATGTTTAGCTTAGAAGGGAGCCTCAGGCACGCTAGAGAAAAGTGCACCGTCTTTGAGCTCTACTCCATAGCTGCCCTGTGACTCTTCCAGACTTTGAAAGGAATTATACACTGATAATATGCATAGTATAGTGAGATACAAAGAAAACCAGAGGAAAGGGAAATAGGACAATTGATGAAAAGAAAAAAATAGCAAATTAATGAAGAAAGTAAGTCAAATCATAGATGTACTCTGATTCATTATAAATTATATTGACTTAGCTAAAAATGGTAGCAAAAGCATGTTGAGAATTAGAGGGAAAGACTTGTAGATAGAGAACTGTGAGTGGACAGAGCTGCAGTATCTTTTCCCATGCTATGAAAATGTAAAGGTGGTGTCAAAAATGGAAGAGTCTAGGAAAAAGCAGTTAGGCATTTCATTCAGAATTAAGAAAAACAACCAGCTATAAAAGGGGGGTATAGAACTGATTGGCTCTGAGCAACAGCAGGTGGGGGGGAGTGTCCAGGTGTGTCATGGTAAACATTGTGTCCTCTGACCTTTAAAGGATTGCTTTAATGGTAAACATAAACTGTGTTCAGCAAAAAACAGTGAATTTTAATAGAAGAGAAATAATGGAGGAGCAAAAGGCAGAGAACGCGCTGCTGCTTTTAAGGAAGCAGATGTGCCTGGCACTTCCTTACCCGTGGCCTTTAAGGAGATGTTACTCATCTCACATCCTCCTCCCAGAAAGACTCTCCAGAGTAGTTTGTTTTTAAGGGAATTGTGTAAAGTTTCAGAGCCCTAAGGCCATTTTGGTTCCTAACCTGCTATTGTATGTTCTCTGTCTGGATCCTTTTAGATTTTTAATGTTTGACTTTCATTGAGAGGAAGACAAGAGCTATTAAAAAGCATTCTTTTATATCATGAAAAGGATACATCATGGGATGTAATGTCGGAAAAGCAGATGTCTGTGTAGGGATATATGTGTTTCTTGTGCTGGGATGGAGGTAGTTAGAGAATGCAAAGTGTTGCCTGGAATGTATAGTAGAGAGGGGTCTTCTCTGTATATCTACGCCCTTCTGCCATCCTTACCCCACACCCTCCATACATAATAGTGATTGATATTGAAAGTATCCAGCTGGCAGATAACTTATTTGGCCTAGATATAGTAGGGAGGGCATTGGGCCTTCCCCAAAGCAGTGTGCCTCACCCTCTCTGAGGAGGAATGGGAGGAGGGGAGGGAGTAAGAACTGGGATTGGTATGCAAAATGAAAAAAGATAGTTTTTTTTTTAAAAAAAAAAATAAAATTTAGCCAGGCAGTGGTGGCGCACACCTTTAATCCCAGCACTCAGGAGGCAGAGGCAGGCGGATCTTTGTGAGTTGGAGACCAGCCTGGTCTACAGAGCTAGTTCCAGGACAGGCTCCAAAGCCACAGAGAAACCCTGTCTCGAAAAACAAAAATAAATAAATAAACAAATAAATAAATAAATAAATAAATAAATAAATAAAAATTTTAAAAAAAGTATCCAGATGGGCAAGATTAAGGAAATACAGAAGTCAGTAAGACCCTAGTAAATTGATCTACAATTTACCATATAGTGTATATGGCATGAGAAAACCCTCTGCAGGTTAAAAGAAATAAAAGATTGTTCTTTTGTAAATAACTGTGACTGTAATCATGTAATGATAAACTTAGTGACTTGTTTACAAAGGAATTCTTCTTTTGTATCTGTTCAACATACAAAAGTAAAAGTTAAAATTCAATCAATTGTAAATAATGAATTGAATTGGTAACAAACTGCAATTTACATAAATAACATGATTTATTTCTAAAATTTCTTTCCCTCAAAAGAAAGCCATTGCTTTGCTGGTTCTTGTGGAGCAGGATCTGATTCAAATACTCCCCTCCCCCTTTTAAAAAGAAAATGTTTCTTTGCTTGCTTATTATCTGTGTGTATACATGTGTGTACACATGTGTGCATGGCATCAACACATACAAATACCAGGTTCAAATCCAGATGTCAGAGGAATCCATTCAGGTCCTCAGGCTTGGCAGCAAACAGCCTTACCCAGAGAGTCTCTCACCAGTGGTAACCTTTTTCAGTTTTAAGAGTTTCCTTTTTTGCGGCATATATGGAGGAAATGAAACCTTTTCTACTTAGGGTCACTGTATTGAAGATGTGTTACAACCTATAGAACACTGAGAGTAAAATGAGAACTAAACTTAAAAGTTCATCTCTGGCGGTTAATTATGCCATCTTAATTTGTCTGAACTTCAGAATAGTCCTCATCTTTGAGTAAGGTAACAGCCAGCATAGTCCCTTCAAGATGAGATGCATGGTGACAGTAAGATTCTGAAAGCAGTTTTTGTTACCAGGATAATTTTATATTATCAAATCTGTTTGTTTGTTTTTTGTTTCTCAGATAGAGAAGGTTGTGAAGTAGATTACTAGAGGCTCTGGGTTTTCTATTTTATAAGATGGGACAATGCTCCTTGATTAGACTTATTTTGAAAATGAGATACTGTTGCATCCCATGTGTGTGGGAAACGTGCTTGGTGAAATAACTTCTGCTAAAATCATCACATCCTCAGATCCCTAAAGTCCTGCTCTTATGTTCCGCTGCAGTTCCTTTGTACTGAAGTCTAATGTATCTTTTCTTGCTTTTAGAGAATATTTTGCAGAAGGGTTGATACTGTCTGTTTGGGAACATTGAGTTGTACATGTACTACATTGGAGAATTCTGGCTTACAGTAAGAACCAAGAAGATTTGAGGCAGAAATGTAGTAAACAGGTGTCTTTTAATGATACTTTAAAAAATGATGTTGGAGCCTGGGGTTTATGGCTTCCTAAGTAAAGCGCTTACTACACAAGCATGAAGGCCTGAGTTTGGACTCTCAGCACTTATAACCTGTAACCCCAAGAGCTAAGAAACAGAGCTACATGGGTCCCCAGCATGCTTAACCAAGCTCGATGGAATAGAATTGGTAGTTTCATATATCAGTGATGAAACAAAATAGCCTTTAAATATTTAAATAGTTGTTTCTTGACAATTCTTTCAAGATTAATTCTAAAGCAAAAAAGCCAAAAACTTAAATAAGATTTTTTTTTATCTATTTGATCTCAAGAACACAGTTTTCCTTAAAAGCTATATAAAAGTATATGGTTTTTAAAATGCTGACACATGGGAGGCATATACACATGTGTGAGTGCTGGATCTGAATGCTGTTCACAGCAGTCTGGATGTGTCCTGTGAACAGTACTGTTCATTATTTATTCATCACAGATTCTTATTTAACACAGTGCTCCAGAGCAAGGAATTAGCATAGCACTGGGAGATTCCATTTCAAAGAATACAACACCTTCACAGCTGTGTGCTCTTGTTGCACTCTGTAATCTTTGACTCAAAACATTATTTCCAGAGGAAACGCACTTTTTGAAATAATTTGTTGAATGTTAAAAAAGAAACATTTTAGTAATTGTAACTGAGTAGATTAGGTTGTATAAAAACATAGCTCGAGGAATATAGGACTTGCACTGTGTATTGTGTGTATTTGTAGGGGTTGAGTGGGAATATAGTGGTCAGAGAACAGCCTGGAGGAGTTAGTTCTCCTCTTTTACTGTGTGAGCCTCAAGGAATTTAACCTGGCATCAAACTTGGCAGCAACTTTCTCATAGAACCTAAGTTGTTTAGTTATTTTATTGTTGGTGATGTGTGGTTGGTTGGTTGGTTGGTTTTGTGATGCGTCTCACTTAGTAACTCCTAAGCTTGCCTGAAACTCACTACATAGGCCTCACTGGCCTGGAACTCACAAAGACCCCCCTGCCTCTGACTCCTGGTCCTAGAGTCAAAGGTCTGCAGTGCAGCACCAGGCCCAGGACTTCGTTCTTAGCGTCATGCTCTATAAGGTTTTTAAGCTGACACATCCAACAATACAATAATGAAAAGCTGCTAACTTTGCTAGGCGAGTATTTACTTGATGTATAGTTTGCTTGGTGATAGAAATAAAATTGAAATAAGTGTTTAGAAGTCTTTATAGTTACCAAAAACATTTGTATAGAATATGACTTTACATATAACTTTGTGCCTCCTAATGTAAATCATGACTCCACTGTCACCATCACCCACTCTTGTACTCAGAATGACTCTGCCTCTTCAGTTTTCTCAGTTATAGCTTCAGCACGTCTGGCCGTTGGGCTCTCCAGAAGGGTTGCTGTGCAGGAGAATTAATAATAGCCAAGCAAGAAAAGGTTGGCAATGTTGTTAGCTTTTATGCCTTATCTATACATGATTTGGGGCAGTTTTGCCAGACATTGCCAGTTTTCCTGTGGGAAACTTGAGCCCTAAAAGGAAATGGACATAGCTAAAAGACTACATGTCACATGGGACTTAGGTTTATTTTTAGAATGGCATTATAATGCCATATTTGGTTTGAAACAATATGACAGTGGTCCATTATTTTATTAAGTATGGAACCATCTTTTCTGAGTGTTGGCCACTTTCCTCTTACACTGTCTGCCATAGATAGAATCATACTGTCAGTGTGGTGCTTACACACCCATTCAGTTGATGTAGTTTTAACTATCCATAAAGATCAGAACTGCTTGTTGGCAGGCATTTCTAGAACAGGCTTGCTGAGTTTAGTTTCTGTAGGTAGGGCTCTGGTCATCATATATATATCTGTCTTTTTGTGTTCCATGTTTGGGGATGGTGGTTTGCTTTATTGGATGTTGGGAACGAGTGAAGAGGCGGAGGCATTTGAAGTTACTCTAATCGTTGTCTTGAAATGGAAGAACCCACTAAATGTGACATGAGAATAGAAAATCTGAAATGGATCTCTGCCCTAAAGACTGGTTTAAAACAAATCTAGCCTGCACAAGTATTTCTTTGTGAGCTCTACAGTGTTTGGGTCAGTATAGTTCATAGGCTAAAAGAAAAAAAAACTTACTTTATCATTTATATTTTAAGTGTCAGTTTTTCCATCTTATTTATTTTCTTTAAAAATTAATTTGAGCCGGGCAGTGGTGGTGCACGCCTTTAATCCCAGCACTCGGGAGGCAGAGGCAGGCGGATCTCTGTGAGTTCAAGGCCAGCCTGGTCTACAAGAGCTAGTTCCAGGACAGGCTCCAAAGCCACAGAGAAACCCAGTCTTGAAAAACAAAACAAAAATAAAACAAAACAACAACAACAACAAAAATTTAACCTATTTGCCTGACTGGGTTTATAAGAAGTAAAGAAACACTGTGTGGAAGGAAGCAGGAGGCATAGGCCTGACACATCAGTAATAACCCTTCCCACCAGATTTGAAATTGATGTTGTTGGCCTATTTCCAATCTTGGGGAAGAAGCCAAGAGAGAAAATATGTATTTGGCATGTTTTCCTGTTTGGGACTTAATGCCTGGTCTGGGGAGGAGGAAATCTGCAATCAAACAGTAAGCAGTTAGAACACAGTCTATTGCATGTTATCAATATCATACTTCATTGTAATCTAATTAATTAATTATTTTTTTGGTTTTTCAAGACTGGGTTTCTCTGTGGCTTTGGAGCCTGTCCTGGAACTAGCTCTTGTAGACCAGGCTGGCCTCCAACTCACAGAGATCCTCCTGTTTCTGCTCCCCACCCGAGTGCTGGGATTAAAGGCATGCACCACCCCTGCCCGGCCCAAATAGGTTATGTTTTATATCACTTAGGTTTTATAAGTAAGAACTCCAAAGTTTTGCTTAGGTAAGTAGCTGCCCCAAGGTTATGAAAATAAATTAGGAAAAGAGAGGCAGTACACAGACAGAACTATGATAGGGTTTAAGTCCTAGCCATTGTGGTGTTGTCTAAGTAGAGCAGCTACATTCTGTCAAAAACCCAGATGGAGAATCCACACAATTGTGGCCATGTTTTGAAGTGCTTCCAGTTACCTTAGTGTTCTGTGGTCATGGAAATGGATCTCCAGGCTGCTCTGGGTTTGTGTAATGGAGCTTTGGAAGGGAAACTGAAACCTTAACTACTGAGTGTCTGTAAAGTATTTTATATTTTTAAATCTGTAGATCTCAATTTCCTGTCTCTCTTTGGTTCAGCTTTTGAATTCTGCTGTTAACTTTCAATTTTTTTTTTTTTTTTCGAGACAGGGTTTCTCTGCAGCTTTGGAACTAGCTCTTGTAGACCAGGCTGGTCTCGAGCTCACAGAGATCCACCTGCCTCTGCCTCCCAAGTGCTGGGATTAAAGGCGAACTTTCAATTCTTATGGTTTTATTGTCATCATGGGTTCCCCCAACCCCAACCCCTTTGAGGGAACAGTTCTCCAAAATATGTGTGAATATCAACAAATTGGTTTCTACTATCCATCAAGTTTGATTTCTGCAAAAATCCCCTCTATTTTTTGGTGTGGAAGAATAACACTGAAGGACAGAAATCCCATGGTTCCTAGGTGAAAGGACATAAAGAACAGTAGTGCCAGCCATGAAGGGACCAATGAGCATGCACTGCATAGCTACATAAGGTGTATTGTTAAGTATTAAAAGCTCGTGTCCTCAATGGAGGTGTTTGTTTTGTTTTTTAGTTTTATTATTAGTAAATGAGCCCATTAGTTAACATTTATTTCTAGGATTCTTGTTTTGACAATGAAAAGATCACTTTCCATGGAACAGAAATATTTATAATTCTTAGAATTATAAATTCTAATTTATAATTATATAGTCTTTTACAAGGGCATTAGTAATATCCTTACATGAAATGTAAAGGGTGTGTAAAGGTCCTATAACAAGTGCTATATTTTGTCCTTTCCTCCTTCCCTCCCTCCCTTCCTGTCAACAGTCTCCTGCAAGCGTAACTTAGTGAGATGGTACTGTGAGGACTAAGATAATTATGGCCTAAATACATTTCAGTACTTATGATTTAGTGAAATTAAAGCTGTCCACTTAAGCCAGGCAGTGTTGGCAGACACCTTTAATCCCAGCACTCAGAAGTCAGAGGCAGGCGGATCTCTGTGCATTCAAGGCCAGCCTGGTCAACATAGCGAGTTCCAGGACAGCCAGGGCTACACAGAGAAACCTTGTCGGGGGGGGGGGGGATACTTCCTGTGCTGGTAGTTTTTTTTATCTTGAATATTTATTTTCATTCTTATGTGCATTGGTGTTTTTGCTGGTGTGTATGCTTGTATGTCTGTGACTATCTATGGTCACAGACAGCTGTGAGCCACCATAGGGTGCTGGAGATCAAACCCGGTCCAATGAAAGAGCAGCCAGTACTCTTAACCTCTGAGCTATCTCTCCAGCCCTGCTGGTAGGTTTTTATTGTTGTTGTTTGTTTGTTTTGTTGTCAATTGACACAAGCTGGAGTATTTTAGCAAGAGGAAATATGTTCAGTTGGGAATATGCCTCTTTGTGGATTGTAGGCAAATCTGTAGGGGTATTTTCTTCATTGATGATTGATGTAGGAGGGCCAAACCTAATGCAGACAGTGCAATACTGGATGCTATAACAAAAAAGTGGGCTGAGGAGTGTTCCTTGAAGCCATGCTTCAGCTTCTGCCTCCAGGTTCTCCTTAGGGATAGACTGTGCATGGGAGGTGTAGACAGAGATTGCTCCTTCGTGCCCAGCCGCTCAGGCCCGAGTAATCACGCAAAAACTATATTAATTACAACACTGCTTGGCCAATATTTCTTTCCTTTTTTGGAGGGGGGCCCTGGGGGCTATGCTCCCAACTTAACATTTCTTTCTCTTTTTTTTTTTTATTTTGTTTTTTTGGGGGTTTTTTTTGCCAATATTTCTAGCTAGCTCTTATATCTTAAATTAACCCATTTCTATTAATCTATGTGTTGGTAGAAGGCTGTGGCTTACAAGTAAGGATCAGGCGTCTGTCTCCTTTGTCAGCTACATGTCAGAGTCTCCTTGACTGCCTACTTTCTCTCTATATATATCTGTTCGGATTTCCCACCTGGCTTTATTCTGCCCTGCCATAAGCCCAAAAAAGCTTTATTAACCAATGGTAGTAAAACCTATTCAGAGCATACAGAGGGGAATCCCATATCAGGATGTCTAACTCCTTTCTCCCCAGATTGCTTTTGATGATGGTGTTTCTCACAGGATAGAAGAACACATGTTCTTAGGGGAAAGCCTTAGGGATTTTTCAACTTTTTCATAAATACCAACAATGTTTATCCAAATAAGTATTTCATACAATTACTATTCATAACTTCTTTTTTATTAGAATTCTTGTGATGCATTCTTAACATGGATATAGGATTAAGCTGTTACATTAGTTTTTATCATGTTTAAACTCTGTCAAATTGGAAAAGCTATTTATTAGATATGATATATACAACTAAAATAAGACTTAAAGACATTTCAGGTTTTCGGTTTGCCCCAATACCATAACATCTTTTCTTTTCTTTTTTTTTTTTTTTTTTTTACTTCTTGTTCGTTTACTCTCTCAGTCAGTCCTCCTTCTATCATTTTCAGTGATAGGGACTGCATCCAAGGCTCACAAGTGTTCTGTTGCTGAGTTCTATCCCCAGCTGGTCAGCCCTACTATAAATATACACAGAACTACACAGAACTATATATGACAGGACTCACAGGCCAGCCCTACTGTAAATATACACAGAACTACACAGAATTACACGTGACAGGACTCACAGGCCAGCCCTACTGTAAATATACACAGAACTACACAGAACTACACGTGGCAGGACTCACAGGCCAGCCCTACTGTAAATATACACAGAACTACACAGAATTACACGTGACAGGACTCACAGGCCAGACCTACTGTAAATATACACAGAACTACACGTGACAGGACTCACAGGCCAGCCCTACTGTAAATATACACAGAACTACACGTGACAGGACTCACAGGCCAGCCCTACTGTGAATATACACAGAACTACACAGAATTACACATGACAGGACTCACAGGCCAGCCCTACTGTAAATATACACAGAACTACACAGAATTACACATGACAGGACTCACAGGCCAGCCCTACTGTAAATATACACAGAACTACACAGAATTACACGTGACAGGACTCACAGGCCAGCCCTACTGTGAATATACACAGAACTACACATGACAGGACTCACAGGCAGTCACAGTGAGACCCTCTATCTTCAGGACCAGTTAAATTTCAGTTTTGCTTTTTTCTCTTTGGACTTATATCTCATCAGCTTAGAGTATTTTAAAAAACACTGCTTTTAACAAGCTATAGCTGAAGCCAGGGGCTGGTGTAGCTCACACCTTTACTCTCAGGACTTAGGCAGAGGCGGTCAGGTCTCTGTGAGTTTGAGGCCAGCCTGTTGTACAAATCTAGTTACACACACACACACACACACATACACACACACACACACACACACCAAGGATATGCAACCAATAAACTTCATTCATGAAAACACATAGACGGGCCATGGGCAAGGTATGATGGCACACACCTGTAATCTCAGCACCCAGAAGGCTGAGGCCTGCCTGAGCTATGTAGTGAGACCCTGTCTCATGAATAAATAATGTGTTGAGTGGGTGCTTTTCTGTTTTATTAAGTGTTACATACAGTTTTATGGCATTTATAATGCTTGGAGTTATTCTTGAGAACTTTTTATTTGGGCAACAAACCACTTGGGAAATCCAGTCCTCTCTGCTCCTTATTTTACATGGCAGCCTTCCATGGCATTTCTTTTGTTTGGGTACTTTCTTTTTCTTCCTACCATATTAGCTTTCTATTTTCAACCCTAGTTTACAAAGAGTATGTATTCAAAGAACATCTTCCAGTGCCCAGTACTTATTAATCCTGAGAAGATATCCAGTCACCCAGTTCTCACAGGAAGCTATGAAAATAGACATCCAGAAAAAGTGGTATATAGGACTACTGTGACTTGAACTAATAGATAATTTTGACCTGAGGACAAGGAAATACCATGTGTTATAATTTCCTTAAATTTTAATCCACATACTGTCTTAAAGGAGCCTCAAAATGAAAGGAGCTCAACTCTCACACCCACAGCAAGCATCATGGTGGGAGCTAAGGGAGAAGTCACTAGAAATAAATCACATGTGGCCTTTAGATCTTGGTTGTTAGTGACATCCGTAATAAATGGAACAAGAATTATGTGGTGGTTTTAAGGGATACTGGTCAAGCATTTTGTATAATGTCCTTCAAGACGTTGTCTTGTGTTTTTCTCATGAAGTTATGAATTTGAAGGGAGCAGATATAAAGTAAAAGCCGTTTTCACAACATGAAGAGTGCCTGCTGTAGAATGACTGACCACTGTTAATGCTGGTCTTTGTTATATATTGCACCTCCCATTTCATCACTGTACTGCAGTCCTCCAAAGCAAGATTGTTCATGCTTAATTCGAGTATTCCATTGTCACTTCCTTGACAACATACTATGTACATAAGTAATTTGAAATTCTACCTGGGAGATTTATCTCTTTATCCCATTTATTTATTTAATCCATCATTTGTTTTTGTATTTAGAGACTCATGGATATTTCTCTCATATTCAAGGATAGAACTCAGTAATTACCATATCCCTTTGTTGCTTAAATTATTTGGCTTATGTTACTAGGAACATTTTTCATTGTCTGTCAGTATCCCTCTGACATACTTCCATAAATATAGGTATTTTGTTGCTAATAGCATTACTGTTATCAGTTGGTTGGCTTGGTTTGTGGTAATAATAAAAGAAGCATTTGGTTTTGTTTGTTTTGTTTCTCAATTTTCTGGCATTACAGAATATTCCAGGTTTTTCTTCTATGTTTTTCACCTCAATTTTAGAGTCACTCATTTCTCCATGTAGCTCTTATTTCTTTCCTTAGCAAATGATATTAAACTTTTAGATGCTGAGTATGCTGTATAATTCAACAAAATGATTGCGTGGCATATAGACTTGTCATTATTTCTAGGAGATCCAGTTGTTGCATTACCTCACCAATGCTTGGTGCTTTAATTTTAGCCAGCCTAATGTGTCGGTATGTATGTGTGTAGTTTCTGAGATACTTATATTGTCTTGTTTTGTTGCTTAAAATACAAGAGACAAATACAACTATTTACAATATTTCATTTAAACTGTTACTACACTTGAATATATAGAAAAATACAGACTTACTAAGAATTGACTTTTTAAATTGCAGCAAATACTGTTAACATTCATTACTATGTGAAAGATAAGTATTCAAAAGGACATTCCAGTTATGGCAGAGTCTGTCAGTGGTTCTGGGGGCTGAGCATGTATAAATACTTCACAACAACAGGTGTGTGCATTGAAAATCAGTATCCAAATCTTCTCTCTGATCACATTGTTGAGGACAAGAAATTGTTTTTAGAATTTTGTGAGATTTGTAATATAATTATTCTGATAAGAACTTATTAAACTGGTCATCATTAGAATTCAGGAGAGGAGTTTAAATCAAATGGATTCATTCCAAGTTCCTCAGCAAATTTTGTAAGACCAAATATTTTAAGCCAGTGGTTCCCATGGGACTCCAATTTGTTATCGTTTTTGCAGGCCTCAGAAATTCAGCATGTGAGTTTTCATTGGTGAGTGGGAAGAGCACTAGATAGAGGAAAACTGTGAGGGGAGGTTAAAGGCCTTGGACCATGGATGGAGAGATGGCTCA
This sequence comes from Ondatra zibethicus, assembly GCA_004026605.1. Taxonomy (NCBI): domain Eukaryota; kingdom Metazoa; phylum Chordata; class Mammalia; order Rodentia; family Cricetidae; genus Ondatra; species Ondatra zibethicus. The sequence goes on from PVIU01003500.1 coordinate 70,857, forward strand.
GATGTTAAGAGCACCGACTGCTCTTCTAGAAGACCTGGGTTCCATTCCCAGCACCCACATGGTAGCTTAGAACAGTCTGTAACCCCAGTTCCACTACACATGAAAGGAATGCACATACAGGGCCTTGGACCTTTTCCATTTGGGAATGGGCATGAGCTTTGATTAGCATTACTTTTTCTACTTCGTTTTTCTATCAGAAGCCTTTGCCTTCTCCTTTGAAGTAATTTGAATGTTTTTCTGTAGGAAACCACTTTTTAGTAGCTTATTTTCCTTTTATCCATCAGGAAGGGCACTACCCTCTCTTCTTACGATGCGTAGGGAGTATGGCGTGAGGCGTGTGGAATGAAATGGCACTTTTTTCTATCTTGCCCACCCTCGTTATACTTCTTTTGAGGGCTTAATCCCTGAAGAGGCAGTAAGTACAGGCTTGAATGTGTGTTTGACCTTACAGCACTGAAAGTACATAAATAATGGGACCCTTTTGTACAAATGCAAAGGGATACCTATCTTCTTAATGTACCTGGTCCCCTCTGTTTCCACAGGAGTCTCCCCAAGACAGTGCTATCACAAGAGATATTAACCGCACGTTTCCAGCTCATGACTACTTCAAGGACACAGGAGGAGATGGACAAGATTCCTTATATAAAATATGCAAGGTATTTCATATTAAAATATAAAAGTATTGGTTTTGAATGATGGTTCTGGTTCTTTGAAATTATATAAAAGACAAACATCAAAATGTAATTTGGGCTTGTTTGAGGCTTTTTGTTTTGTGTTCTTTTGTTTTTTGAAGCAGGGCCTCGTGTTGTGTAGCTATCTTCAGTCTCACAAGGCTGGCCTTAAATTCCTGTTCATCTGGCTCCAGTCCCAAATCATAAGATTACAGATGCATTCCACCTCACCGTCTACAAAGTGTAATTTGTTATTCATTGTTCAAAACTGGAAAAGAAAGAAAAAAACGGCAAAAGAAAACAGAAAGCCATAGATAATGCAGTTTTAGAGTTATCAAAAATCAGGAAATAATGAGCTGGAGAGATGGCCCCATGTTTAACAGCACACACTGCTCTTCCAGTTCCCAGCACCCACACCCACCGGCTCGCAACCATGAACTCTAGCTACTGGAAGTCCTCTGGCTCTATAAGCATCTGCATTCATGTAGGTCATACTGTTATGCTGGAAGTTACTCTCAGGCATTTAGAAAACAGGACATAAGAGAGGCCAGAAAGAAGGCAAGGGACAGAAAATACCATCTTCTTGGCACACCATAGCCATTGCATTATGAACTCATAACCACTGGCCTGCACAGAACTGTCCCTGCCAACAGCCAGTCATGGATAGGGTAGGACTTATGGGACCCTACTTTTCCCTACTGAACTGTTAGCTACTGAAAGATTCTGGGAGCGGGTGAGTCCTCTTCAGTTGTACCTACTGAAAGCCCCACTGGTGAGCCCACCAGGCTCCAATGGAGAGTTGCAAACCCATGGTCATACAGAACCCTAGTTTAAGCAGTAGGTCACAAAACCAAAGAGAGGTAAATGTGGGAAAGGGATTTGTCAGGAGGAGAGTATTGACTGGTGTGGGAGGTAAGAGGGCTTGGGGAGAAAGTAATTAGTGTATATTATATACATTCATGAAATTGTCAAAGGACAAATCTGAGGAAGATTATGTTTGAAAACCCTGAAAGAGAAAAAGAATAACTGAAGCCAATGTAACTAAATGAGACGCTTATCAAGACAAAGCTCTCAGTGTTCAATAATAAACAGAGCAAAAATAGTGGCATCCTGACCCTTCATAGGGCATATTTAGACTTTTCAATTTTGGTTTGTAAACCTCCTGGGAGCTGTGGGATGTCTATGCACATTCTAAGTGCTGCAGTTGGCTCTGTGGACATGGTCCAGCAGTAGGAAGTGCCAGTGCCCATTCAGGTGGATTGGTAGCACTGTTGCTTAAAAAATAAGTGATGGTAAATACCAGAAAAGTAGCAGTCTTTTCAGTTGTAATCTTTTTTGTTTGTTTGGTTGGTTTTTTGAAACAGGTTTTCTCTGTTTAGCTCTGGCTGTCCTGGAACTCACTCTGTAGACCAGGCTGGTCTTGAACTCAAGAAGATCTGCCTGTCTCTGCCTCCCACTTGCTGGGAGTAAAGCTTGTGCCACCACTACCTGGATGGTTGTAATCATCTTACAGATACAGAGTAAGTAATGCACATCAGAGCTACAGTGCTAGAAGAGGCCATGACCAGACCTTTTCAGAGCCAGTTTTTGATCTTTTCCCTCTCAGAATTAAGTATTTTTGTTTTGTTTTGTTTTTTGTAGTGTATCCAGGCAAGGCACAAGACATGCTCTTAAAGAACTTCCACTTAATATTGAAAAGAAAAAACTACCAGCTTTATTTTAGGACAGGCTAGCAATAAAGGGCTTCCTAGTGGCATACTAGGTGATTGGAATTATTGAGGAGAGTTAGACTTTAAAGAAGTTGTTCTGTAATTTCTCCATAGCACTCAATGCTTTGATTCCGTTGTAATTTGCTTAGGTCCTTTAGCCGCTTGTATCTTGTATCTCGATTGTTTCTGCAGCCATTCCCCACCTTGTTGCTGAGTTCCCAGAGTGTATCCCACCATCTGCCGTCTCTGCCTCACACTTCTGTATCCAGTTCCCATGTCTTCATCTCCCTACAGCTCCCTGCCTTTGACTCTTCCCCTCCTGGCTATCCTTCCGAACCTCTTCAGTTTCATCAGTAACTCCATTTTCTCTCTTGCTGCCTGCTCTCCCACAGAGACCTTCCCCTGGTACTCAGATGGAATTCTGCAGCTGAACATGGTCCCTGTGAGGTTGCTGGAAAGATGTGCCCAAATCTGTGCTGACTTGTAAATTCCTAGGTGCCAGTTAATCTGTGTCAGAATCGTGGAACAAAGTTGGTCTTTCAAGTTTACTTAAAAACATGTTTATTGGGAAAGCTTTCAAATACACAGAAGTTGATTATTGTGATAAATTTCTGTGTATTCCTTTCACATCAGCCTCTTCCCACTTTGCTTCATCTGTTCTTTAATACTTCAAAATAAAATTCAGAAATCTTGACCCAAAGTTAGACTGTTGTTCATCTCAGCCATCCAGTACCAGCTGAATCTATGTCTAGACGTCATGCAGCTGACAGTGTCAGTCTGTCAAGGCCTCTGCTCAGCTGCTGCACCTCTTCCAGTGGCAGTCGGTCTTCCTTTCTCCCCACGTCACATCCTCAGGTTGATTGATGTGGTTGGGGACCCATAGAGTTGCTCTTCCCTCTCATTATTCCCTCTTATGTTGCTTGCACTTTTATAAAGAAAAAGAAAGACAGAGAGAGAAAGGAAGGAAGGAAAAAAAAACCAACTGCCTTGACTTGGTTGCCCAGCCTCTGGGTCTGCTTTCATGTTTACTCCAAAATAGGCTCATTTGTGCAGCCTCCACAGAAACCACAGTAGAATGAAATAAAACTTGAGTTCATTTTCTGCTTCTGGATTCCTAACCTTAGCATTGGTGATGTTTTGTAATATATCCTGGTTTGTGATTTACTCCTGCTTCACCAAATGAACTTCTTGCTTTACATGGCTTGATTGATTTGTTAGAATTCCCTCACTGCTCAAGGACAGTAGCACTTGGCATACGGCTGAGCATATTACAGATGTCCCTTAAGTAGAAGTGAACTAATGAAATGGCCTGTCCTCCTTTTCTTCATTGTAAACCACTGAACCTCATATTCCCACTGTCCCTTATCAGCCTGAATAGTATGTTCTCCTCTGTTCTCTACCTGTGAAGATTCCATGTATATATTTCCTCCTGTTACATAAAATTGCTTAAACTGTGCTTAGCCCTTTGCCTGTGAAGGCTGAGTGAGAACAGTAAGTCAACATTATGACATTTTGTAGTGTGTATAAATAATGTGCTAATAATAATAATAATAATAATGTGTTCGTCAGCAAAACTGACGAACAAAGGCCTCTGACTCTGTAACTGATAAATTGCTGATGATACCAAATGCTTCCCAGAGAAGTGTTAGCTATCTGCCATGATAGTTTTCAATACACTCTTAGCAATATTGACTCTAACATTAATTTTTATTAACTTGAGTTGTGGAAGGTGGTGTGCCTCCTGGTATTAAGAACAATTTCTTTCTAAAGCCCTTGTTTTGTATCTTGTTTTTAAAAAAAGTATACATGCTTCTTGTAACCCTCTCATCAAATAAGCTGTGAGGAACCAGGAAGCCTAATAAAATTACAGTGAATTTCACCTCACTTTATGAGGATAGAATTGTATCTGTTTGTAAAGCTGTGGTGTCTCTAAAAGCTAATGATAAAATATGCTTACATATATTAACGTATCATCTGATAAACACTGGTTTCTCATCTGCCGAAAAGACAAACTCTAAAACACCTAATTTTAAATTCCTTTCTTAGAACACAGGAATCTTGGTACACAGAAGGTGGGAAAATAAAGAAGTGTCAACTATAGGCAGACTTTTCTTTTCCTCCCACCAGTTCCCAAATAACCAACACAGAGACTCAGTAGCAATTACAAATGCTCAGACAATAGCTCAGGCTTGTTACTAGCTAACTCTTACAACTTAAATTAACCGACTTCTATTAATCTACATTCTGCCACATAGTGTTACCTCTCTTTCATCTTGCTCCTCCTGTTTTCTCCCATGTCTGCCTAGTGACTCCACTAACTCGTTTCTTCTTCTACCCAGTGTCCTTAGTCAGGTTTTCCCACCTAACCTTATCCTGTTCAGCTATTGGCCAGGCAGCTTCTTTATTAACAAATCACAGCATAATATACATAAATATACAGAAGAATTATTCAACAGCATTTCCCCCCTTTGGTCTAAATTAAAAGGAAGGTTTTTAACTTTAACACAGTTAAATTATGTACAACAAAACAGGTATCAAGTAGGAATTACAGTTAAAAATCCAGACAATTTGTATTTAGTAAAAATCAGAGAAAATACTCCCTTATCTATTTTATCTTTGTAAGTCTAAAGTTTCATATCTAATTTAATTTGTTATCATACTTTTTGATTTTTTTTGTTTGTTTTTGTTTTACAAGATAGGGTTTCTCTGTAGGTTTGAAAACCCGTCCTGGAACTCACTCTGAACTCACAGAGATCTTCTGCCTGTCTCTGCCTCCTGAGTAAGGGTATTAAAGGCATGCGCCACCACCACCTGGCTATGATATTTTTCTTTTTTTTATCATGGACAGCATAATGTCAGCAATTAAGGCAAGGGAAATTTCTTTGCCCAAATGACTAGCTTTTGCTGTAAAGAAAGCAAACTCGGGCTGGAGAGATGGCTCAGTGGTTAAGAGCACTGACTGCTCTTCCAAAGGTCCTGAGTTCAATTCCCAGCAGCCACATGGTGGCTCACAGCCATCTATAATGAGAACTGGCACCCCCTTCTGGCATGCGGGCACACATGGAAGGAATGCTGTACACATAATAAATAAATAAATCTTTTAAAAAAAAAGAAAGAAAGCAAACTCCATTCAAAGTTTCTCTAATAACCTGTCGTCTTCTATTGAAGTAAATGGGTCCTGTCAGGAGCAGATGTGTCTCACTCTCATAGAAAGCCTTAGGTTATTAAATATATTAAATGCCATGTTTTATAGGTCTTTGAAGTGTTTGAAGATCATCTATCACTCTATCTATGTAAATACATCAGTGTATAACCTTGAAAATATATCTAACATGACTACAGATTTGATTTTAATAGGTGATTAACTACTAACTTGCATTTCTCTATTATCAGAAATAGTTTGAAGTAATTTTTTTGAAGTAATTTTCAAGGACTAGAAATGTACATTACATTATTAAATGAGCTGTATACCTTAAACAAGAGTAGGAACATATATTCAGTATGCTCTAACAAAAATAACCTGAAATTTGTATCAGTATACAAAAATCCATAACAACGTAAAATATTTAAGACTAGTAGCTGCCTCTTAGATTAAAGTGGATTCAGTAATCTGTCCTTTTATCCTCTTCTTTCTATATCCCCCTCTCCATTTTTCTTTTTAGAACAAGATCCCTGAATCTAATCTTTTTTCTGCTTTTTTTTTTTCTGACCATTACCAATAACAACTTATAACCAATTCCCTTAAATGATAACAAACATCCGTAACCAATATTTCGGGAATGTGGGCACTTTTCTCTAGACACTTGTTGTTGTCTAGGGGTGCTAGTATCTTTGGAACCTTGAGAAAACTGGGATAATAATGAAGTCTCATCTGGAGTAGTCCATGAGGTTGGACCATCTCAGCCAGCAGCCTTGAAGGTGTTGTAGATGAAGAATTTTGAGGAGACTCTAATAGAGGCATTTTAAAATGATGGGTTACCTGGGCCATTCGTTTTCATTGGTGTTTGGTCCCTTTATTCTGAAAATACATAAGCTTTCTTTTGTTTTAATTTTAATTTTATTGATTTTTACTGAGCTCTACATTTTTCTCTGCTATCTTCCCTACCTCTTCCCTCCCTTTCAACCCTCTCCCAAGGTCTACATGCTCCAGATTTACTCAGGAGATCTTGTGTTTTTCTACTTCCCATGTAGATTAGATCTTTGTATGTCTCTCTAAGGTAACAATGTCCTCATTGTTGTCTAGGGTCTCTGGGATTGTGATTTGAAGGCTGGTTTTCTTTGTTTTATGTTTAAAAACCACTTATGAGTGAGTACATGTGATAATTGTCCTTCTGGGTTTGGGTTATCTCACTCAAAATGATGTTTTCTAGCCCTATCCATTTGCCTGCAAAATTCAAGATGTCATTTTTTTCTGCTGTGTAGTACTCCATTGTATAAATGTACCACATTTTCCTTACCCATTCTTTGGTCGAGGGGCATTTAGGTTGTTTCCAGTGTCTGGCTATGACAAACAAAGCTGCTATGATCATAGTTGAGCACATATCCTTGTGGCATCCTTTGAGCATCCTTTGGATGTATACCCAAAAGTAGTATTACTGGGTCTTGAGGAAGATTGTTTCCTAATTTTCTGAGAAATCGCCACACTGACATCCATAGGGGTTGTACCAGCTTGCATTCCCACCAGCAATGCAGGACTGTTCCCTTTTCCCCACAACCTCTTCAGCATAAGTTGTCATCAGTGTTTTTGGTTTTGGCCATTCTTTCAGGTGTAAGATGGAATCTCAGAGTTGTTTTGATTTGCATTTCTCTGATGACTAAGGATGTTGAGCATTTCCTTAAGTGTCTTTTCAGCCATTTTAGATTCCACTGTTGAGGTCTGTACTCCATTTTTTTAAATTGGATTATTTATTCTTTTGATGATCAATTTTAGTGTTCTTTATATATTTTGGAGATCAGACATCTGTCTGATGTGGGGTTGGTGAAGAGCTTTTCCCATTCTGTAGGCTGTCGTTTTGTCTTGTTGACTGTGTCCTTTGCTTTACAGAAGCGTTTCAGTTTCAGGAGGTCCCATTTATTAATTGTTTCTCTAAGTGTCTGTGCTACTGGGGTTATATTTAGGAAGTGGTCTCCTGTGCCAATGCGTCTGAGTATACTTCCCACTTTCTCTTCTATTAGGTTCAATGTGGCTGGCTGTTGTAAGAGGTGCGCAGGGCCCCTTTGTTCTGTCCCGCCCAGCGCCTGGTGCGTACCCGAAATAATTACACGGACACTGTATTTATTTAAATACTGTCTGGCCCATTAGCTCTAGCCTCTTATTGGCTAACTCTCACATATTTGTTTAACCCATTTCTAATAATCTGTTTGTCACCACGAGTCGTGGCTTACCGTAAAGATTTAGCATGTCTGACCTGAAGGCTTTATGGCGGGTGGCTCTCTCTAACTCTCTGTCCCCTTCCCAGCATTCTGTTCTCTTTATCCTGTCTATCTAAGTCCTGCCCTATCAGAAGGCCAAGGCAGTTTCTTTATTAACCAATAAAAGCAACCCAAATACAGAAGGACCCTCCTATACCAGCTGGCTTTATGTTGAGGTCTTTGATCCATTTGGACTTGAGTTTTGTGCACGGTGATAGATATGGATCTATTTTCATTCTTCTACATGTTGATATCCAGTCATGTCAGCACCATTTAATAAATATGCTTTTTTTCCCAATTGATATTTTTTTGCTTCTTTGTCAAAAATCAGGTGTTCAAAGGTGTGTGGATTAATATCTGGGTCTTCGGTTCAGTTTCGTTGGTCCTCCTGTCTGCTTTTATACTAATACCAGGCTGTTTTCAGCTCTGTCGTAGAGTTTGAAGTCAAGGATTGTGATGCCTCCAGAAGTTCTTTTATTGTACAGAATTGTTTTGGCTATCCTAGGTTTTTTGCTTTTCCATATGAAGTTGAGTATCGTTCTTTCAAGGTCTGTGAAGAATTTTGCTGAGATTTTGATAGGCATTGCATTGAATCTGTAGATTGCTTTTGGTAAGATTATCATTTTTACTATGTTAATTCTGCCTACCCAAGAGCATGGGAGATCTTTCCACTTTCTGGTGTCTTCTTCAATTTCTCTCTTCAAAGATTTAACGTTCTTGTCAGTCCCAGTGCCATAGAACCTGTCGCCTCAGGCCTGCTCTGGCCTAGGTTGCTGGCCCAGTCCTGCTTCAGCAAATGACCCTGGTCTGGATCCGCTCCTGGGCCCATGGAATTCACTGTCCCAGGCCCAGTTCGGCCCAGGTCACTGACTCAGTCCTGCTCCTGCTTCAGATCTGCACTGGCCTAGGTCACTGGGTCAGTCTTGCTTTTATGGAGTTCACTACCTCAGGCCTGCTCTGGGTCAGTCCTGCTCCTGTGGAGTTCCTTGCCTCAAGCCTGCTCTAGCCTAAGTCACTGGCTCAGTCCTACTTCTGTGGAATTTGTTTCCTCAGGCTCACTCTGGCCCAAGGTCGCTGCCTCTGGCCTGCTCTGGCCTAGGTTGCCGGCTCAGACTTTTTTCTGTAAACCCTGGTCTGGATCCGCTCCTGCAGAGGTCCCTGTCTTGGGGTTGGTCCTGTAAAGGTCTCTGGCTCTGATCTACTCCCTAGGAGGTCCTAGACTCGGGTGCACCCAGACCCACAGAGTACCTGGCTCAGGCCTACTCCCTCAGAGGTCCCAGGCCTACACCTGTACCCACAGAGGTTTCTGGTTCCTGCCTACTCCCTTTGATGTCCCAGGCCGACGCCCATACCCACAGAGATCTCTGGTTCCTGCCTGCTCCCTTGGTGGTCCTAGACTCATGCCCTGTTTTTTGGTTTTTCAAGACAGGGTTTCTTTGTGTAGCTTTTGAACCTGTCCTAGAACTGGCTTTGAACTCACAGAGATCTGCCTGCCTCTGCCTCTGGAGCACTGGGATTAAAGGTGTGCGCCACCACCCAGTGAATGGGTTGTCACTTTAAGCACTTTGGTTTTTGTCCCTGTGCAGGCATACTCTGTGTACGATGAAGAAATTGGTTACTGCCAGGGCCAGTCCTTCCTTGCGGCTGTGCTGCTTCTCCACGTAAGTTGAGTCTGTGTTACAACTACACAGACCTCCCTGGGCTTAAGTATGGCTAAGGTTAGGTTTGGCCATATTCTTAGACAGAACTTGTATTTAGAAATGCTAACATAATGGCTCTATGAAGAGAAACCTGATGAGGATAAATGGCAGTGTTGAGAACTAGTATAAGGTTAGATTTCCTTTTTATTTTCAGAAGATTAGACAGACTTCAATATTGATTGACCCTTACAGGACATTTTTGCTGTCTGTAAAATAGTCAATCATTAATATCTGTTTGAAAATTTGTATCCTGGGAAGAGATCAAGGCTTTTTTCTGAATCATTCTACTCATATGCTTGTTTAATAAAGATCTTTATTCTCCAACTTTTTTACTTTTTGAAATAGATAGAAATGTCAGAAGTACATTAAGCTGAACAGCCATATTTAGTAGTCTTCATTTGACTTCCAGTTACTGATTTATTCTTTGTCTTCATTTTTCATTTCCACAAACACAGCTTATTAGCTTTTAAAAGAAAAGTAGCAAACATTTGAACCTGTCTTGTAAGGACCAGGGTATTCTACATCATAGCTGTAATGTGATCAAGTCCCATACTGACTTCCTGCCTGACACACAGTCCACACTCAGTGCCCCATCCCAGTGCATATGCACTTCATGAGCTGTTGGTGATTCTGCTGTGCTGAGGGTTGAACCCAGGAACGCAAACCTGCTAGGTGAATGTCATACCTATGAGCTACCCTGCCCATATGTGACTCTTTTATGACCATCATGCTGTGATCCAGCAACAAATCAGATGCTGCATTTGTTTGTCTTTTGTCCTTACAAAACCACCGTACTGTCTTTGTTTCAAACCACTGATGTTTAAAAAATAAATTAAGCACATTGTCTCAAAATGTTTCACATTCTTAATTTGCCTAATCATCTCATTATTTAACTTTAAAATGTGTGGCAAGAACACTACACAGGTACTATCAGCAATTCTGACTGCTTCTGGAAATTTGAAGCTAAGAGTGAGCACAGGACAAAGCTAGTAACACCACCATCTATAAGCAGATAGCTGTACAAGCATGCTTTAAGGGATATTAACAGATCCATACAGGTAAAATGCAATGAACAGTGTAAGACTGTAACAGAGAACTTTGTTTAGAATAAAGGCTCCTTCCTCTTGGCAGATAACCACTAAAGTACGGTGTCCCCTGAAAAACAAAAAGGACTGTCACTCTGTTGTACACTTTTCAGTGTCATTTAACCTTTCCCTTGTTATGTTGCAATAGAAATATTTTAAAAGCATGAAAATAGAGTAGAACATTGCTGTCAAAGGGGATCATACAATATAGAAGCTGAAGAATTTCAAATGTATGGAATTAAAAGAGGCATAGTGTGACTGTAGTGGGAAGTGGAGGGAAGGAAGAAAGAGACAGAGCTAGAGAGGACAAGGGCCTACCAGGAAACCATACAAGTCAAAATGAAGCTTCCATGTTTGCTCTCAGAGGGCAGGAAGTCTTAGCATTTTAGCCCTGTCTTCTCTCCTGTGAGCTCAGCATGGTGATGTCTGTAGCAGGTACAGCAGAGTTACAGAAAAAAACAAGGTTGGTTTTGGGTCAGTTAGAATATTTGGGGAAATTTGGAATATATGCTGATGCTATGATAATAAACAGGTCAGTTGTTTTTTTCTTTTAATTTGATTTGTTGTTTTAGACAGATTTTATGTCTCAGTCATGCACACATATGGTTCATCTATTTATTGTATTTTCACACAAAGAACATTTATTCCATTTAATTGTCACCACCCCTTGAAAATGGCTTCCTCAAATCCTAGTCCTATTTAGAACTCCTGCTGCATCCTTTGTGTTGTTTCCAGCATCAGAAATGCCACACAAATGAAGCCACTTCTCCCTCACCTGTACAGCAAATATCTCAGAAACTCTAACATTTTGTCCCATACAGCCTGTCCTTCCCAATAAGAATCTGCTATGCTTCGTCATGTTTTGCTTTTGCTGTGCTATTTTCTCACTGGGTCCTGTGTTCTGCCCTCCTCCAGTGTCGTGTTCCTCAGTAGCCTGCCCACCATCTTGACTTTTCTAAAGCTTGCTACAGTTAAATGGATTCTTAACATTGCCAGTGCTAGCCTTTTGTTTTGAAACTTACACATCTGTCCATATTCTTGAAGGAATGTTCCATAAAGTCATGAAAGATACGCTTACTCCTAAGTGGGCATCTGTAGACAGAAATGGAGGAGGGTAGCTCAGCACCTCTGCCACCACTGCTGTTGTACTTTGAGTGATAACATAGTCCTGAGGATGTGGAAGGCTCTTCTAGAATAAGCTATTCTTTTGTTTTGTTTTTAGAGACAAGCTACTTTTTAAGACTTATTTTTAATTTATGTGTATTTGTGTGTGCCTGCTGGACCTTATGTGCATGATAGTTCTGTAGGTACCCACAGAATCTGGAAGAGGACAGTGGATCCATAGAGTTAGAGATGTTTGTGAGCTGCCATGTGGGTGGTAGGATCTGAGGTCCTCTGCAAGGGTAGTCAGTGATCCTAACCACTGAGCCTTCTCTGCAGCCCCACAAACTATTTCTTACTATGATAGGAAAAGAATAATAATTTGCTAGAATGACACTGTAGCAAAGAGAGGACAAACGATTGGAAAAAAAGGCCTCATTATTTCAGAGAACTGAAACATACTGTGTGCTCGCCTGTTGTGTCCACCTCTAGTCCTGTTCTTTCAGCCCTTCTACCAGTTCCTAGTTCATTACATTCTTGCTATGACGAAGGCAGTGGTAGCATGAAGTAGGCCTCCTTTAACATTCCTTGCCTGAGTGAATTAATGCTATTAAATAAAACTTGAGAGCTGGGTTTCTGTGCACCACTCCAGTTCCTGACAGTGGAGGAATAAGCTAAAAAGATACTGAAGTAATTATTTTGTATCCCACTCCTCCATTGCCCATCTGATACAGATGCCCGAAGAACAGGCATTCAGTGTTCTGGTAAAGATCATGTTTGACTATGGCCTCAGGGAACTTTTCAAGCAAAATTTTGAAGATCTACATTGCAAGTTCTACCAGTTGGAGCGCCTCATGCAGGTAGGGGCTCAGGCTGGGTTGGACAAACGGTGCAAACTGTGGCAGGTGGATGGGGACAATGGCTTTATTCCTGTTGTTCTTACTATGTGGTGAGGATGGATGGGGACAATGGCTTCTATTCCTGTTGTTCTTTACTATGTGGTGAGGATGGATGGGGACAATGGCTTCTATTCCTGTTGTTCTTTACTATGTGATGAGGATGCAGAGATCAACAGTGTGGGAATCTGATACGTTTAAGTTGAGTTTTCAGTCGTGGAAAAAAACCTAAGAGCAAATTGCTTAGTCGGGCCCTTTTCTATAGCAAATGCAGGGAGGAAATGTTTCCCAGGGCTACAAAGGTGTCTGTTGACGATACCCCTACCAAAGTTGAGGCAGACTTTTCCAAAACATTTCACAACTTGGAAATAAAAACTGGCTTTCCAAATACTTGTCACTGTTCTTGGGAATTCCTCTTTCTGTCAGCTAGTTTGTAGTATGGAAAATAGCCACTAAGTGTTCTGAAGCACTTCAGAGATACACAAGTGTTTGACTGTTTGGGCTACTGCTGGCAGATGTATGAGCCCCCTAAGAAATGTAGGCTAGCTGCATATATGCCCAGAACTAATTAGTTTACTATTTCAGGAATACATTCCTGACCTGTACAACCACTTCCTGGATATCAGCCTTGAAGCACACATGTACGCCTCCCAGTGGTTTCTTACACTTTTCACTGCAAAATTCCCTCTCTACATGGTCTTCCATATCATCGACCTGCTCCTCTGTGAGGTAGGTGTCAGAGGTCACAGTCCTTACACTTTTGCTGTAAGCTCTGTCAGATCTTGTCTTTTGTTTTGTTTTGGGATTGCCAAATCTGGGCTGAGGTGACTTCCTGAGGCCAGTGTCCTGCTCACCCTTTTCACAGAGGTTCACATTAGATAGATAGACTACTTAGTATTCAGTTTGACTCTGTGACACTGAGTAAATAAAATAGGGGTTTCTTTCTTGTGTAGAGGAAGACAGAGGTTGGCAGTGCCCTGCTTTCTCATAGTCTTATCCTTAGAACTAAGCTGTAGCTGTCACATCTGAATTTGTGTTGGGAGCTGGTACCTTCCTTTTGAGGAGATGTTTGTTTGTTTGGTGTCTCCTGGATGCAGAGAGTACAACTGTGTGCCAGCACTCCTAGTTCTGCATTCTTCTTTTTAAAGAGAGGCCTTGATGGAGGTCCCCCAGCATTTCCATGAGTAGGCCGAGTTACACGACCATACTAGCTAATGACTTGATGACTTGAGGTGAGGAAGAAATTTACTGAAAGTAGAACACTGTCACTAAAAAGAAACAAGGCAGTGTGAAGAATGTCCTTAGCCATGACATAGGTTGAGATTTGAGAAGTGTGTATGTGTTAAGAAAGAAAAAACTTAGAGGGGGCTGGAGAGATGGCTCAGAGGTTAAGAGCACTGGCTGCTATTCCAAAGGACCTGAGTTCAATTCCCAGCAACCTCATGGTGGCTCACAACCATCTGTAATGAGATCTGGTGCCTTCTTTCTGTTGGCATGTGGGCATACATGCCAACAGCACATTGTATGCATAATAAATAAATAAATCTTAAAAAAAAAAGAAAGAAAAAACTTAGAAAAGATGTGCTCACACTAGAAACTTCAGAACATATGATCAAAAACAAATTGAAAATACTGCAGTCTCGGTGCCTCTACAGTTTAACTACACAGCACTTTGGTATGTATTCTTTCACCTTTTTTGCACCTGTTTTTATATGCAGTATGACATTTTCCCACTGTAATTTTATATGATAATGTATTACAGTTCTACTTCTATATTTTAAAAAATATAGCCAGGCAATGTCTTTAATCTCAGAACTCAGGACTCCTCAATGCAGGGGAATCTCATAGTTCAAGGCCAGCCTGGTCTACAGAGTGAGTTCAGGACAGCCAGGGTGAAACAGAAACCTTGTCTGAAAATACAAAAAAAGAAAAGTATTAGTTATAGGGACAAAGGCCCAGACACCTTAACTGCTTAGTGTGAAGATAATGCCTTCCCTCACCTGTTCTGAACTACACAGCTTCCATATTGGTCAGATGAGGAAGACAGATTAGAGACCTCCAAGAAAGCTCAGGTCTGGGATATGTGCGATTGCCGTATTGATAGGTTGTATGACTGTCATGTTTGGTGTGGAATCATGGACTATTGGAGGAGCACTCGTTCTCTTTGAGGGTCAGAACAGGGCTGGAGTAGGTTTCCTGAAGTGCCTTTCTATAATGGCGCTACAGCTCACAGGACAAAGTGGATACAGACACTAAAACTGTCTTGTCTTTTCTCTTTCAGGGAATAAGTGTCATTTTTAATGTTGCCCTTGGATTACTAAAGGTACATGTCTGAATTGTCTTGTGTCTGCCCTGCTCCATTGTGTTTGTACTTTTCATCTCACACTAAGTGGTCACTGTGCTCTGCCATTTCCATTGATGCAGTGTATTCAAGTTACTCTGCAAAAACCAAGAAATACTTTAAAGGTTCTTGTGTATCTTCATAACAGACATCTTGTTCCTACATGTGGTTGTTTTTTCTTTCTTCAAGACTTCCAAGGACGACTTGCTGCTGACAGACTTTGAGGGAGCCTTGAAGTTCTTCAGGGTTCAGCTCCCTAAAAGGTACCGCTCCGAAGAGAATGCAAAGAGGCTCATGGAGCTAGCCTGCAACACAAAGGTTTGCAACACTAACGCTCTTGGTTTTTCAGGTGACGTCTCTGACGAAATTGTGAATGCTTCTAATATATAATTGGTAGCTCACACAGAGTGTCCTTATATTAAATATTTGCACCAGAGTGTTTGAGAAATGGTTAGGGGCTTTCTGTTGTGTTTTGCTTTGGTAGGAGTGGTATTGTTGCTCTTTTTATTTTTACTGAACTGCCTGGGGTTAGAACTCAAGTGTAGTTCACAAATTCATGTGCATTTCATATATAGTTTGTATATACAACCTGAAGGTAATTACAGTACATTGTTGTTTAGTGTACTTATGTTTGGCTGTGGTATCACATGTAGTCAGATATGATATGATGTCAGTAATACTTTTTTTCAGATTTATTGAGGTTGGTGATAAACACCTCTAGTCTCAGCACTCGGGAGACTGAAGCAGGAGAATCTTTAGTTTCAGTCCTGCCTGGGTTACATAGTGAACTCCAAGAAAACCTGATCTGCACAGCAAGACTAACTGACAAAACAACTGAAACAAAACAAAACAGTATCTCTTCTGAGAGCATGCAGGATTTCCCATTTTCAGATTAAGGACTCACACCCCATAATAAGGACATCTGCTTTTGTGTTATATAGCTTGCACCTTTCTGTTTTTAAAAGACCTTCATAAACACTTGACTTTTTCTATCTGTGGGTTTCCTGTCTATGGATTCAACCTGTTGTGAACTGAAGGTATTTGGGGAAAAATACATGTATAGAACAACACAGATTATTTCTTCATTGTTATTATTCCCTAAGTAGTATGCCAATTAATATGCAGCATTTATATTGTATTTAGGTATTATTGGTAATCTAGAAGTCATTTCTCTATGTATGGTAGGACGGACGCATGCAGGTTCCACACAAACACTTCACTACTTGATATAAGGGACTGAGCATGCTCTGATTCTGGACCCAGCTCCTGTGGATCCTGAGGGATGACTTTATCTCACATCTTTGAGTTGAACCTCATTGGCCCTTACAGTCTGTTGCTTTAGGAGGAGTGTAACTGTCCAGTGTACAGAAAGATGAGTTAGAAACCCTGTTGACACTGAGCCGGTTTGGGACAGAATTTTGCTTTCTTGGTTTTCACTGTGCTGACTTCACCCTTTGACATTAATTATTGTGATCAGAAATTCTCTAAAAAGAAGTAAAAATAATAAAAAAAGAAGTAAAAATATGTGGCGAACCCTCATAATCTTATAACTTCACACATGACTTTACAACTTTTATGGGTTTTATGGTTAATATATAAATGATCACAGTGTACTCGTTTTGATAAATTTGTGTTTTTAAAGAGGAAATACTGTAATTGAAGGGGCTTTAATTAGAAATTTCAGGATAGAGACAGGCAGAGTAAAGGCATAATAAAGATTGTATTTAGGTTCACACGGGGTATAGTGAAGAGTTTGATGTCACCAGTGGCTATAGAGCAGGCACTGGACTCAGATCTGAACCCAGAGCTGATTTTACCCCCAAGGCTCCACTTCATGGTGTATGAAATAACATTATCTGGGTCATGTGTCAGACTAATTTAACAAAGACAACCCTCTGTTAATGCACAGAGAAATGAGGTAAAGTATGATGTAGAAAACATCCAAATACATGAATGAGAGAAATGTAAATTATGTGCCTATAAGAAAGTAGCTCAGTTAGTGTGTATGAACCCACACATCCATATTCCAAAGCACTGTGGAGCAGCAGCTGGTTATCAGGTCTTATTGCTCACACATTACTGTGTGGGTGTGACTTTGGACCTAGAGGAGGCAGCAGGAGCTTAGAATGGCTTCCTGGTCATTAAAAGGATGATAAAATAATAATGAGAAAAGTAATGCTATCTGAGATTGTTTACAATATGCTAGATGCCCTGGCTTTTATGTGTGGGTTAGCCATGACAGTATGTGCATTGATTAATATAGTGCCTAGAAATTAGTAAAGGCTTCTGCTGGAATTTGGTCATCTCTGTTTCAGTATAGTCACGTGAGAATAGGTTTTTTATAGGGCACAGAGCCAAGCAAGCTCTGACACAGAGTCACGTGTGTTCACATGGTTCTGCATGTGAGAAGGCCTCTCTTTTGCCCACATTCCTTCTACTTACCCTGTCCTTTCTTGATGATCCTGGGACCGAGGGCAGGAACATTGCTGCAACTTTTGAGTCCTTTTGTTCACAGGCACTATATGAAGTGTTATCCTAATTAGTCTTAATAAATAAAACCCAGAATCAGATATGGGGTAAAAGCTGAAAGATAGAGAAGTAAAGGATCAGCCACAGTCACCACTTACTTCTCCAACTGCTCAAACTGAAAAGGGTGAAGCTCCTGTCTCCATCCTGTCTTATCACTTCCAGTCTGTCTGTACAGGTCTCCAAAACCTCTATAGTTAACTAGTGGCTAGCTCCACCCTCTTTATTTGTCAGAATACAAACAAAATATCACAATACCTATCTTCACACTCCATAGCCTGTCATTAAAGTGAACCCTGATTCTGCCCACCTCAAACCACTTCCTTTCTACAGTGGCCCTCTGTTTTCCCATCCTTTTTTCCTTTGCTTAAACGTATGGGGTATGTTATCACCAAACTCCGGTGTCGTGCTGAAGCTCACAAGGTTCACCTCAGTCATGAGCAAGGTCTTTACAGCTTCTCTGATTCTATCTTCTGTTTCTTTTACTTGTTTTCTGCTTCAGATTCCCCTGGCTTCCTTGTGTTCTCAGACATACACTGAGTGCCTCTGCTCTTTACAGTGGCTAACTTTTCAACTTAGAACTCTTGTACTAGCTGTGTGCATGACTTCCCTTCAGATCCCAGAGATGTCTTCTCTAATCACAGTATCTAACCACTTTCCCCAGCCCTTTATACTCACAAATTAATTGGGCCTCATTGAAATAGAGCCCACAGCAGGAGAGACTTATTCTTGCTTACTACAGAGTCCTCAGCACTAAGTGTAGTGTCTGACGTATAAATACTGCTTGGCTGCTGTTGAGTTTCCACCTACTCTTTTCCAAACATTTGGGCAAGTCTTAAATAGAGGTTCCAGCTCTAAGCACCATTAGTTGAAAACATGTTAGTAAATAGATGTTTTCTTCCATAGTTCAGATAAGAGGTGGCTTTCTCAGACAACAGCCTCCCTTCACAGTGTTTGTGCACCATGTATATCTCACTTGGGGTATGAAATTCCTCCCAGTCCTGGAGAACTTTGCCTGCTTGGGGTGCATTTTGGATGGTTCCCCTATTTGTTCTTACTCTAGGTGAGTCTAATTTTTCTTGAAATTCATTCTACAACGAAAGCCTATAGCTTAACAGGCTACAAGACACAAACCTTTTCTGGTGAAAGATGAAGGAAAGCATTCACAAGAGTAATTCACAGACTGAACACCAAGACATAGTGAGGAAGGAAAGCAGGGAGTGGTTGAGTGAGGTTCTTGGCATAGTGAAACTGCATGGTACGGACTCAGTCTCTGGCAACTGCATCGTGAGCTCTGTGTCCTGTGCTCCACCTGTGGGAGGAGGCCTTAGGCAGCACAGGAAATGACACCGTGAGCTGTGCAGGTGGAATCTCCTCTAGACATGGAAAGGGGTTTGTGCTAAGTGAGGTGTGGAAACAGCTTGCAAACTTTTCAACGTTTTGGTGTAGAATTTTAAAAGCTTGGCTCTGCCATTCATTGGTGTCCTACTCTGTTGTTTTTAAATGTTCTTAAATTGTGCTTTGTTTACTGGGTTGTACCTCCTGATTAGTGTGAGAATTGGAAATACTTTGTCTCATATGACTAGAAACAAACACTTGTGTTGTTATTGTGCTTCACTACTGTAATAATGCTATGATTTCTGGTATATGTAAAGCTATTTCTTACAAGCATCTTACTCTTCATAGCTTAGTGTCGGGGGTTGGGGAAAGAACAGCAGGCATGGATCTGAGACTAGTGGAGGTCACATGGCTTACCAGATGGTATGAGGGCCAGTGACAGGAAGCCTGGTGAGGCTCAAGCCTCTGACCCTGCTCTCCCTGCCTTATGCTTCCTGTTCTTTCTGAAAAAGTGCACTGAGGATTAAGGTTGATGTGGCAGTATCTGAAATGGCCACAAGATGGGTGTGTTGCTTAAAAATCACCATGTTTCCTGGGGTCTGTGAGCCTTAATTTTCTCTACATCTCTCCCGTGCCTGTCTTTTGGTTTCTTGGGCCCTTTGCCTTCCTTCTCCTCCTCTGTCTTCAGATGAGTTAGCTGCAGGACTGAAGGGTTTTGTCTCTTGAGAAGTTAGCACCCATGGCTCTTAATGTTAAGTTCAGTGTGTTATATGAAGGCTCATCAGCCAGTCCACCTGTCCTGTCATTCTGTCTATGAGTCGATAGACAGACAGAAACCTTCTCACTGCTACACAGCATCCCTTGTTAGTTTCCTAGGAGCTCCGTGACACTTCCATAGTTGTGTGCCACACATAATTTTTAAAAGGAAAGAAGGTGAAAAGAAAAGTTTCTAGGCCTTTTAATTTTTGATTCAAGAAATATGAAAGGGTTGGGCATCTGCATAGAACCTCAGGACTAGGGAGGCTAGAGGCAGGAGGATTCCCAGTTCCTGGCCAGCCCTGGCTAAACTGTATAGATTTTATATGCTGTTGAGGGAAGGAAGGAGTGTGAGGTGTAAGACTAGTTTAGATGAAGAGTTATTTGTGAGGTGGCTCTTAGATGAAGCCTGAATATCTGGTCCTCTGTAACAGAACCCTGCCTAAGACAAGGTGGAGCCTCTGAACCATTCCATCCTTGGAATTGATATCAAATAGGAAGTGAATGCAGGACTTTGGGCTGCCTGTAAGAGAAGATACTGCTGCAGAAGCCAGGGACAGTGCTTCCTTCTCTATCCAGCCCATATATGTTGTTAGTGGTGTTAGCATGGAGTGGAATCTTAAGTGTTATGAGGGTAGTGCTCTCAAAATCTTTTTGTTTTATTTTTTTATTTTTGGTTTTTCGAGACAGGGTTTCTCTGTAGCTTTGGAGCCTGTCCAGGAACTAGCTCTTGTAGGCCAGGCTGGTCTCGAACTCATAGAGATCCACCTGCCTTGGCCTCCCAAGTGCTGGGATTAAAGGTATTTGCCATCACTGCCTGGCACTCACAGACTCAAAACATAGTGCTTCACATAGTGAAATGGATCTCTTTAGAGATGCCTAGAGTATAGAAGTAAATTACCAAAGGTGTCAGTAGATGATGGCATGGAGATTAGAACCCAAGAGGTCCGGTTCTAAAAACTGCTTGTGCTTTGCTGTAACGGAAAGACTGACCACGCTCAGCGTGGACACTTGTTCTCTGAACAATTTACCCAAAGCTGTGCCACCCTCTAATGCTAGATAAGACCACAGAGCTTGGGCTGGAGAGATGGCTCAGTGGTTAAGAGCTTTGCCTGCTCTTCCAAAGGTCCTGAGTTCAATTCCCAGCAACCACATTTGCTCACAACCATCTGTAATGAGATTTGGTGCCCTCTTCTGGCCTGCAGAGATACATGCAGGCAGAACACTGAATACATAATAAATAAATCTTTAAAAAAAACAAAAAAGACCACAGAGCTTTGTTCATTAATGCACACATTTTAGAACTAGATTTTATTTTTTTATTACTTTATAAATAATACCAATCAAAATTCCCACTTCCTCCCCTCCTCCCACTTCCCTCCCCCTCCAGTCCTGAGAGAGGGCAAGGTACCCTGCCCTGTGGGAAGTCCAGGCCCTCCCCCCTGCATCCAAATAGCATAGGATCCCAAAAAGCCAGTACATACAGTAGAGACAAATCCCAGTGCCATTATCATTGGCTTCTCAGTCTGCCCCAATTGTCAGCCACGTTCAGAGAGTCCAGTTTGATCCCATTCTTGTTCAGTACCAGTCCAGCTGCTTTTGGTGAGTTCCCATTAGCTTAGGCACACTGTCTCAGTGGGTGGTCCAACCCCTCATGGTTCTGACTTCCTTGCTTATATTCTCCCTCCTTCTGCTCTTCAACTGGACCTTGGGAGCTCAGTCTAGTGCTCCAGTGTGGGTCTCTGTCTCTATCTCCATCTGTTGCCAGACGAAGGTTCTATGGTGATATTCAAGATAGTCGTCATTCTGACTACAGGACAAGGCCAGTTCAGGCACCCTCTCCTCCACTGCCCAGGATCCTAGCTGGGGTCATCCCGTGGACTCCTGGGAACCCCTCCAGAGCCAAGCTTCTTGCCAACCCCAAAATAGCTCCCTCAATTAAGATATCTCCTTCCCTGCTCCCTGAGGAAGGACGGATATAGAACTAGATTTTGGTGGGGAGGCGTGTGCCTTGTTTCTGGTGCTTCTTTTGTCTGTAATGAGCCCTATATGCTGCTGGCTAGTACAAGGCCAGCAACAAGCAAGCCTCCTCCTTTAAAAAGCTAGGTTCCCTTGACTGTCGGCTCTTGGAGCCTTGGCTACTAATTTTTTTTCTTGTACTGTAGAAAAGAATTCAGGTCAGTTTCAGATGCCTGATTCTGTCTCATGGTCCACGATTAAAGGAATACCTGATTCCTTTAAAGGACTCTGAGTATGAGCTATTTGAACAGAACCTTAATATACTGTTTATTTACATCAGGCATTTTAGAAGGCCAGTGTTGGCCTTTGTGCTGTGTGATCCAGTTTCAGTGGTTGGGCCCATTATCATCATGGTGGGAAGCAAGGTAGCATGCTGGCAGACATGGTGCTGGAGCTGAGAGTCATTACATCTTGACCCAAAGGAAACAGCAAGTGAACTGTCGCACTGGGCGTAGCTCGAGCATCTGTGAGACCTCAAAGCCCACCTCCGCAGTGGCACACTTCCTCCAACAGAGCCACATCTCATGTGCCACTCCCTTTGGGGGCCATTTTCCTTCAAGCAGCACAGTTTATTGAGGGAGCTGCTCTATTTCTTTCATATAGATTGCCAGATAATAATTGCAACAGCAAGTAATAGTTACTGCTTATTGAAAAGACCTCCCTCTGTGTTGCGTAGTGCATTATCCAGTCCTCATGACAGATGAATGGCTAAAGGAGAGGTGTTTGGAACTGCATTGGAACTTATGCCAAATACCAGTTCAGGGGACACTGAGCTAGATCTGCAGGTAAAGGTGCTTGCCATCAAGTTTAACAAGCCTGAGTTTGGGCCCCAGAATTTACAAGGTAGAAGGAGAGAACCAACTCCTGAAATTTTCCTCTGACCTAGCACATGTGGTAATGGCACACATGGACATATGTGTGAACACACAGGATGAGTGTAAATAATGTAAAAAAATAAAATTAAAAAACCTTTTCTGGAACTAGCTCTTGTAGACCAGGCTGGCCTTGAACTCATAAAGATCCGCCTGCCTCTGCCCCCTGAGTGCTGGGATTAAAGGCATTCGCCACCACCACCCAGCAGTGTCTTGAAGATTGTGAAGGCTCTGCAGGAGATGGTGTCTGCTTTTCTCTAGAAGGAGCTCAAGGGAGCCTTGTCTTTGCTGCCCTCGCTTCTCTTCTGCCCAGACCAAGAAGAGCACTGGTAGAAGAGCACGCTGCCCACGGGCCTCAATTATTTTCTGACATGATTTGTTTATAAATTTCCTGATCGCACAGATGTTTTATTTAGATGTGGTTTTTGTTTGTTTATTTCGGTGAGTCACTTAGCAGCACAATAAAAGTTTACCCTCCAAATTGGGTAACACAGAGATGTGTAGTAGCGCTATCCCTCTCCAGCTTGTGGTCTCCTGTAAGTGTTTAATGGGAATCTTTGTGGAGACTGTAGCCAGAGCCAAAGATTGCACCCTGACCACCAGCTTTAGGATAACAATGTCAGACGCCAGAAGTACAGCTCTAGTTGAGGCACATCTGCTCACAGCCCATACAGAAGTCAGAGCGAGTGAGAGAGGATGCTCCAAGGTGCTTTAGGTGGATCAAAGCATGAGCAGAAAAAAATGCAAGCAGTACTGCCAGCATGCTGCAGGCATGCACCTGCTCACCACTTCTGCTTGAATCTCTTCACCTGTAGTTCCCTGGACCTGTGGGCCAGGAGCAGATTGAAAAATGAGTAATTTAATGCTGATAATTGAAGCTTTGAGAACAAAGAAGCACTAGGCTTATAGTCATTTTCTAAGATGAACATGTCTGCTTTATCATGCTATCTGTAATAGCTCATACTTTAAAATATATGTAGTGTTATGTATATATATGTATAATTTATATAATGTATATATAATTTTAAAAACACAAGAGAATGGCTGAGCTTGGTAGCACATGCCTTTAATCCCAGCACTAGGGAGGCAGAGGTAAGTAAATCTCTGGGTTGAAAGCCAGTCTGGTGTACAGAGCAAGTTCCAGACAGCCAGGGCTGTTATACAGAAAAATTAAAAAATAAACAAATTCCCACAGAGAATGAGTTAGCGTTTTAGAAGGAATTGAACAAAGGAGAGCTGATTCCTAAAGTTCACTTCTTAGGATTGAAGCAAGATAAGTGCCTGCCAGTACACAAAGAACTCCTGATAGACACAGGAAGAAAGGGAGAAGCTAAGATTCTGCAGAAGAAAGAGAAATGGTTGGCCATGATGGGTGTGAAAATCTGGGGAGAGTGGGAAAGCAGCAGGGTGGCTCCATCTAGAGCAGTGAGGACCAAGGTTTAGCCTGTGGCTTCCAGGAAGAAAGGACAAGTGAGATCTGCTTCTAAGGGCAGAGAGAAATGGACCTGTTGGAGGCGCACAGAGGGAACTAATATAGTGGAAACAGGGCTTGGGAATTTTCAGAGTGTGGTGGGCTTGGGCTTTGAAAGGAATCCAGTGGCCAGGCTTTCAGACCAATTCCCTCTTGATGTCGTTAATCATGAAACAGAACCTCTTGATCCCTCAGATGAAGAAATGGTATACCTGGAGTGGGAGGGTCTCAGTGTGAGACGCTGCTGGTATGTGCTACAGAAAATGGTGGCTTACTAGGATCAAACAGATCCCAGACTTAGGTAGGCAAAGGTGTTCCATAGAGCACTGTTAGTAATAACTTGGGGAGCCAAATATTCCTGACAGTAGATGCCATGTTCACAGTAATTGGGTTTGCCCAGGCTAGTGGCAGGTTCCTCATCTGTGCTGTGACTTCCTTGGCAGATTAGCCAGAAGAAGCTGAAGAAGTATGAAAAAGAGTACCACACCATGAGGGAGCAGCAGGCCCAACAGGAAGACCCCATTGAGCGGTTTGAGGTTTGTTTTACAGCCTTGACTTCACAGGCTTGTACCCATAACTAGCTTTGTTGAATCTTTCCAAAAAAATTCAATTCTACTGTTTAAAGACTAGTTTTCAGATTGAGTTTGCAAATGAGAAAGTAACAGCTGTTCTGCTCCAAAGCAGCTGCCCAGGTTCCTTGTTCTTTCCTCACAGTCAACCAGAGAGTGCCGCTTGACAAGGCCACTTCAGTCAGTTATGTGTCTTTGTGGAGAGGAAATTAGAAATAGTTTATTTAGAAAATATCTGGATTGGTGGGTGGTGTACACCTTTATGGGACTTGGAGACTTGTTTTGAAGCTTGGCCCACGAAAAACTAACATTTCCATTTGATTTCTTTTTTATGTTCATAACTGACTTATTTCCCTCCTACAGCGGGAGAATAGGCGGCTGCAAGAAGCTAACATGAGGTTGGAACAGGAAAATGATGACTTGGCTCATGAGCTGGTCACTAGCAAGATTGCACTGCGGAAGGACCTGGATAACGTAAGTATGATGGGTGTGAGGTGAAGGCTCCCAGTAGGATGCTGACTCTTCCCGTGAAGTTCAGTGTTGAGTGCTGTCTTTCCTCCACTTTGCCGCTGCCCTGCTATCCTCTGTACATTCTCAGTGCTCACAGAGCCTACCTGTTTTCCCAAGGTTGTGAAGTGTTGTTGTTTTGTTTGTTTTTTTTTGGGGGGGGGGTCTTACTAATTCTCATGCTATTAGTTAGCAGCATTCAGTTCTCAGAGCTTCTTGGAGTCCACACTAACACACACAGAGGTTTCGTCCCTCTTCCTGTTACTGGCCTGCTCAGTGACACTGCTCGTGGGGATTCAGTTCAATGCTGAGCAACCTGTCTCCTGGCAAATAATTCCATTTTTGTTCGTTTCTCTCATCCTGACAATAACTTTCTGTACCACAAGCTTCCCTTAGAAGAAGTAGTCTCATTCATTGCTTAGGAATGGCAGACTTATCTGTGGTGCATGCCTTTAATCCCAGCACTCGGGAGGCAGAGGCAGGCAGATCTTTGTGAGTTCTAGGCCAGCCTGGTCTACAAGAGCTAGTTCCAGGATAGGTTCCAAAGCTACAGAGACACCCTGTCTCGAAAAACCAAAAAAAAAAAAAATTAAGAGATAATGAATGTTTAAGGTTTTGAGGGCCTATGGTGTTTATTGCTGCTTGTTGATTCCACCATTGATACAAAAACAGTTTACAGATAAAATAATGAGTATGGTCATTTTCTATTTGAAAAAATTGGAGGTAGACTGGATGTGGCCTCTGATTTTAAGTCCCTAGATTTCATTGCCCAGTACCCTGAGACAACTTCTTTATTGGTTTGCTGAGATTCTAGCAATAGACTTAGACCTTTCACATTCATATATAATTTCATCTGTAGAGAGAGTATGGACTTTAGAAAGTCCTTGACATCCATACACGTATACAAATGGTGTACATGTAGTATACTTCCTTAAAAACAAGTGCTTTTATTAGTTTCTCAGAGTTGATAAAATATTAAAGGAAAATATGGTAGTATCTACTGCTTCTTTTTCATTTTCTTCAGAAATTGAAAATGTCAGGCAGACCTGGACTGTAATCACCTAGTTTGCTTTCTATCGATCTTGGACACTGAGGTCTGGGCAAGAGGAGTAATGGCTGTGGCACAGGTAGAGTTGGGATTGCATAATTTTACATACTGATAAAAAAAAAAAAGCGAAAAGGCTTCTTTCCTCAGCCGCAGTGAGAGCAGTTCAAGGCCATTAGCTCCTCCCCACGACCAGCACCTGGGTTCTCACTGCCCTTCTGCCACAGGCCTGCTTGTCCGGGTGACAGCACTGTCACTGCTCAGGCGTTTCTGCCTGGAGACTAGAGGGAGCTAATGTAAATGGAACACTTCTCTCCCAGCTGTGGATGGTGCAGGAAGGAAGTGAAAATAAGGAGTCTGAAAGGTATAGCAGTGGCAGGTTGGCCAAAGTCTTAGGTGAGTTTCTGTTTGAGCTGTGACATTTTCTTCTCTATGAACCAGTGATAGCAGCCATTCAGTGGTCTATGATAGAATTTAGACTTACATTTTTTTTTTAAATACTCACTTCCACTGTGTGACAATACAAACGAGACCAGCCCCCCCTTTTTTTAATGGGAAGTTTTAGTTGTAATTTTTTTATATTTATTTATTTATTATGTATACAATATTCTTTCTGCGTGTATGCCTGCAGGCCAGAAGAGGGCACCAGACCTCATTACAGATGGTTGTGAGCCACCATGTGGGTGCCGGGAATTGAACTCGGGACCTTTGGAAGAGCAGGCAATGCTCTTAACCGCTGAGCCATCTCTCCAGCCCCTCTTTTGTTTTGTTTTTTGGGGTTTGTTTTGTTGTTTGTTTGTTTTGATTCAAGGGTTCTCTGTGTTGCCCTAACTGACCTGGAATTTACTCTGTAGGCCAAGCTAGCCTTGAATTTATACATCCACCTGCCTCTGCCTCCCTGTTGCTGGGATTAAATGCGTGTGCGCCACTGCCACCCCTCGGCTGGACTTGGATTTTTGAGCCTGTCTCTAAGCTGTGTAAATCTTTTTTTAGATGTCTTTATCCTGGCACTGTAGTCAGAAAACCAGGCTACATTCCTGACACCAGAAGTAGAAACAATGAAAACTCTAGCAGTCTCTCCCATGGCACCAGACACAGTTTATAGCATTTCACAGAGCATTGGTAATCTCTTAAGAACTTTGCTACCTCTTCCAAGAAGGAAGAAAGGAGGGAGGGAGGGAGACCTTTTCTTTACTATGGAGCTCCAACAGACTTAAAATTTTCTATATAGACCAGGCTGTCTAGAACTCACAAAGATCCACCTGCCTCTGCTCTCAAGTGTATCTTTACACCAGTCTAAGAATTGTGTTCTTAATAATTATGAGGTGCAGAGGGCTGACAATATCCAGAAAGCTAGAGAACTCTGGAACTTCCTAGAATGCCTGAGATCTTTCCTGTGATATCAGACTGTCTCTTTGATACAGAAACAGTCAAAGCTCTATAATCTGATGTCTTAACTATATCACAAGCACAAGCTAAAGAAGATTAATGAGTCTGATCCGTAAGAGATAGCATTTCTCTAGACACTGTTCCAGGCACTCTATACACCATTTTTGTGAGCCTTCAAAACAGCCCAGTTATACAGGACCATGGTCCCCTTTCACTGATCACGAAATGGAAGCAATCCATTTGACCGTCTTACACAGGTTGCCCAGCTAGTCGCAGGGCACAGTCATCATGGTGAAACCCAGATGGCCTGAATCCAGTGCTTACATTCTAAGCAGGCTGACAGGTGGATTCAGGAGCATGTGCCAACACCCACAGTTCTGAGCAGACATCCTTTCCGAGTTCCTCTCCCGATTAGTGCCTTAAGTGAAAGGGACATGAAGGTGGGGTGAAGTCTTGAGACTTCAGTGACTCCATTTTAAAAGAAGTTCATTCCTTTTGATTCTGTTCTCATACCTCTATTGTGTTTGTTGTCATCTGCCTCTTTGTGCCATTTACAGCTGTGGAGAGATTTCTAGCCATTAACTCCTTGGTGATCCCAGAAAAGTTTTCTCTCTGTGCAGGGGGGTAACCTGTAGAAGATCCCTGACATGGAGTTGATGGCACTGTCTCAGTCCTCTGCCTTGAGACAGTATGGCATTAGAGCAAAAAGCAACATAGGAGCTAGGTGCTGGGTCCAGCAGGTTACTAGACTTCCTGGACCACCTCAGCCCCTCTACAAACATCAGCTGACTCTGCACTCCTTGGTCTAATTGGCACTCCAGCTGCTCCATCCTTATAACCAGGACCACACTTCCTTGATTTCAGAAGCTTTCTAATGAATCTTAAAATGAAGTCATTGAAGTCATCTGGCTTTGTTCTCTTTAAAGCTCACTTGGCTGCTTTAAATCCTTTGTATGTCTATAAAAGTCACAGTCTGTTTGTCAAGTTCTAGAAATAGAACTTCTGGGATTTTAAGTCAGGTTTTGTAGAATCTGTCAATTTGTGACGCTTGACATGTGAGCAGCAGCTGAGCCCCCAACCCATGGCCTGTCAGCTTTGTATACACATGCCTTTAGTTCCTCTCAGCACTGCTTTACAGTTTCCAGTTCACATGACTTGCCCGTTTCAGTCCGTTACAAATAGTGGTAGGTTTGTTTGTTTTTTTCAAGACAGGGTTTTGCTGTCATAGAACTCACCCTGTAGACCAGGCTGGCCTCAAACTCAGAAATATGCTTGCCTCTGCCTCCTGAGTGCTGGGATTGTGCCAACCACAGCGTGGCTGGTGATCCCTGGAAATACAAGTAATTGTGTGCCATACCTTGTCAAAATCTGATTAGTCTAGTCAGGGTTGGGGGGGGGGCTGTTTTTTATATTTCTTTTGCGTTTTTCACACACTATTGTATCTCAGAATGAAGACCATTTAACTTCACGTTCTTCTGCCTTCCATACTTGCTAAGGTCTTTGGAGCAGTACTGGGTAGAGAGTATCATTTTACGATTAGTTTTGGGGAGTGGAGATACTTTTACTCTTGTTCTCTGCTCAGATTTGTCATGACTGTTGAATTTTGCCACATGCTTTTCCTGTTTCTGTTATAATGGCTAGATTTATTTTCTTAGTTTTGTTAATCCATTACATTATAATGTAAACTAACTTTACATTCCTATGATAAGTCCCAGTGGAGTTTCATCCTTGGTTTATAATATTAAGAATTGAACCTGGAGCTTTATACCTGCCAGGCCAGCACTCTACCCTGAGCTGCAACTGAGCTCTTGTTTCTTGTTCTGAGACAAGGGCCTTACTAAACTGTCCAGGTGAGCTGACTAGCCTGGAGTTCGGGTAGTTCCCATGCTTCTGTTCCCCAGAATGTTGGGACTAGAGGTGTATACTGCTTAGCTGGTCTTTGTTTTCATGTTGTGCTTTAAGTAACTTGTCCTTGATGACCAAGCCTGTGGATCTGATATCTATAGCAGTGTTCCTTTTGCACCAATACTGGGTTGTACCCACCCCACCCCACCGTCACCTGATTATATTAGTAAGGGTGGTCTTTCCAAAAGCCAGCTTTTGTTTTACTGCAGTGTTTGTTTTCTGCTTGTTTGTTTTGTTCAAAATCCCTATTTTGTGGAGACTTAATCTGCACATTTTCTACTAACTTAAGATTTTAAAATTTACTGCAAGCCTTTTTAAAAGTCATCATTTAAAATTGTGAAACTCTGGGTGAGCACTGTTTTTATAAAAGTTAGCTAGGTACCTACTTTACTTCCAACTTACGGAGTTTTATGTGGGGGGAGCATCTGCATGTATCTCCATTGTGTGGGCAGGCATCTTTTTTGTCCTCTTTGTTACATGCAGACAGGAATAAGTTTTCCATCCTGCTTGCTTTCTTTCTCTTTTGCTGCATCCTTTGTTTAATTAGGTATTTTCTTGGTCTTCTATCACTTTCTAGACCATTGTGACCTCTCTCTCCCACTGCTTCTGCACCTCAACCACCCAGGATACTAAACCTTTCAGACATTCATCCTCTGGCCTGTGACAGAACCCCAGTGATAGGAGAATGTACATGACTTCTTTCCTCCTATTGAACAGTTGTTTCCTAGATGTTGTCCAGTTTTCTGATTGCAGAGGAAGAGTCACTGTGGTTCTGTTCACCCTTCATGACCAGAAGTAGAAGCTGGGATTTATATGTATTATCCCCAGATGTTCTCATCTCAACTGCTTATGTAAATAGAGTAACTGTAGCAAGTGGGGTTCCATCAGAAGACTGGCTGGGGCAGTCAGCCTCAGCACACCTTCCCATCAACACAGTGCTGAGAGTCAGCTAGAGTGGTGGAATAGGTGCTCTGGAGAGTCCAACTCTGCCTCCTGGCTTGTGGAGGCTTAGGAGGAGATTCCCACCACCACCACCAACCACCTTGCTCCTATGAAAGCAAACCTATAGCTAGATCAGCTCTTCCCCTGGCTGAACCATGCTTGGAGTCAGCATCATTGAGTCACCTCCTCCATGGCAGTGATAATGGGTGCAGGAGAGAGTGTCCCAACTATGCTCAAGACTGTCAAAGAGCTGTGTTCTTCTTACTGTCTCCTTGTGACCTGCTGTATTCATTTTGCTTGTGACTGCCTCTTGGGTTTGCAATAGAGTAGTAGAAAATAGTGAATGATCTCAGAAAGGACACTGCTCACCTCTATTTGTGCCAGCACAGTCTGCAGGTCATCAACAGTCAGCTGTGTGTACTCGTGCCATGCCTGTCTCCCAAGAGTGCAATCAACACTGTTTAATGTCAGAGAAGCCTGGGAAAGTTGTCTAGGAAGGGACCAGAAAAGGCCATTCCTCACTTCCTTGATTGCTGTCCAGCATGACAGACACTCTTCAGTTATCTGTGACAGGTCAGAGTCAGGGACCACAGGGATCTTTCCCTGAGATTCAGATCTCCACTCAACAGACATCTGTGTGTGCTAGCAAAGACTACGGTAGAACATGGCCATTTAAAAGTACACAAAAGTACCTGAAGAAAGCAGCCTTCTCTATTGAATAACTTTAGCAAGAACACATGCAAGACTATTTGGATGCACAAAAGAAATGAGAAAACTCTTTTTAAAATTTACAGCTACCGTTCCAGTGTTTCCTCTAAGCCCAGGCACTGTACTGACTGTTATGTTGGAGAGCCTGGACCTTAGAAAGGTTCTCAGTAACTTACTCATTCAAGTGTCAAGTCACCCAGCTGTGAGATCTGAGACAAGTCCAAAGCTCAGCCCCTGACCACTGCCCTGCACTATCACACACTTCAGGTAGTCTAGGTATGACCTTGGGCATACCATTCCTGTCTGGGTTTGTTTTCCTACTTTCTTAAAATGGGATCATACCCTTCCAAGTTCCAAGCTCTTAGTGAATGCATGGTGATGGCATCTCCTCAATGTTTCAGGCAGAGGAAAAGGCAGATGCACTGAATAAGGAGTTGCTGATGACCAAACAGAAGCTGATTGATGCAGAAGATGAGAAGAGGCGGTTAGAAGAGGAGTCTGCACAGGTGAGGGGATCCTGCCCCCATCCCTGACACCTGAATTTTGCAAATACTGGTGGGTTCAGCTGGAACCCTTCTCAGCACTGGAGAACCCGAACAGTGGATCCTCGGATACCTACCTCTGTCATAGAATACACAAAGAGCTGAGGGTACCATGGGATCCAAAATGAGGTCCCACCCCCTCCCTCTGCACTCTTGCAGGGCCCTTCACAGCTGCTATCTCAGTCAGGACTGGCCAGGGTGAGCCTGTCCAAGCTCATCTTGTGTAACACTGCCTGGTCTTTTCCATCTGTATCTCTTTTCCTGCACTGTCTCTTGTACAGTGCTGAACTGACTTCGGCAAAAGCCCTGTTGGAACTGACCACCAGCATTTTTTGAAGTGTTACTTTTTTCCTTCTATTGTCTTTAAGTACAGAGGATTAGTGTTGCACTGAGAGGAAGAGGAGGGAGATGGATGTGGGGGGAACTAAGCCTAGCCAGAGGTAGGCGAGGAACTATTTGGAAGGCGCAGCACTTGCAAATAATAACCAAGCTTTCTTTTTCACTTAAAACATTAACTTTTCTTTAATGTGTGCAGTTAAAGGAAATGTGCCGCCGGGAACTTGACAAGGCAGAATCAGAGATTAAAAAAAACAGCTCTATCATTGGTGACTATAAGCAGGTGAGTTTCTTTACCCGGGACCTGGGCTGTGCACTCCGGCCTCAGTGCAGCAGCACACTGGCTCCAAGCCCCTCTTCTTAACCTCAGTCTTACGTGTGAACTAAGCAAGCTGATCCCTGGAAATATTGTTGAGTCCCCAGTAGGCATGCTTGGCAAGTGCTAGCATATAGGGGTACATGAATGTTTCAGGTGATGAGTGGATCTAAATGTTAACATATCACCCCTCCAAGGCTGGTATAATTTCACAATCACAGAACCATACTGAACCCTTCCCTTTTATACCAAGGATCTCAAAGGGGCCTGTAGAGAACCTTGTAGGCCAGTTTCCACCTCACCTGTGCACTCACAGCATATTCCAGGTGCTGATAGAATTTATCCAAAGTCCAACTTATGTAGGTGACATTGAATCAATGTCTGTGGTTTTATGTTTCTTTAGATTTGTTCTCAATTGAGTGAAAGACTGGAGAAGCAGCAGACAGCCAATAAAGTAGAAATTGAGAAAATTCGGGTAAGACTTCTTAACTAAAGAGATTTCATACCCTCTAGTTCATATTATGGCCTATCCTTAACACATAGGTCCAAGTGCATCAGACTCAGCAGTCCAGATAAACTGCCTGTCACAGGCTTAAGCTCGGCACTCAACAGCTTCCATGTGTTTCTCCTCTGGAAGGATTGTGAATGAGACCAAATGTGCCATGCCTTTTAGATCTCATACTTGGGTGCCTATGGTGAACATCACTAGGAAAGCTGCATCAAGTATTGCTTGAGGTAGGGGTTCTTGCTACCGTGCAGATTCTGGATGAGTTTAAAAAAAAAAAAAAAAACCTCACACCACAGTTCCAGCCTTTCCTGGTGTTAGTTTATAAAATTGCATTCATCCCAAATTATACTTTCTTTAAACATTTACATCTCTAAATTCGAGATATGGTTTTGTTTTGGTTTTAGTGGTATAATAGAATTTTTTCCCCAATGGCATCTGTTTTGGTGAAATGTAAGGTATTTATGACTGTTTTACATACCTTGTTATTTTTTTATTTTATTATTTTAAGAGTATTTTTATATTTTTAATAATTATAGTTTTTTTATATTTATTATTATGGGGTAGAGAAATGCATTTGAGCACAGGTGCCTACAGAGGGCCCTAGAGCTAGAATTGCAGGAGGTTGGAAGCCTTCTGATGTAGTGCCGAAGTCAGACTCAGGTCCTCTGGAAGAGCATTGCATGCTCTTAACTACAAGCCATTTCTCCAGCATCTATATCCAGTTTTGTGCCCTACTTATTTATACTAGTATTAGTATTTACCCATTCTCCTATATTATCAAGGCTCCCCTGAACAAGCACAGGCCACCATATCCTACCGTTGCCAGTTGGATAGTATCTCTGTATGCCCAGTTAGTGAAAGGTCCTTGTATGTGAGCCTTTCTTCTCTTACCCCAGAACTCCTCACAGTCTACATTGGGTCTGGAACACCAACCAGGTAGTCTTCGAAGTAGGTTTCTGACAGTTTCCCAAGGTAAACAGAGTTTTCTGATACAAGACACACTGAGGCACAAAGTACTTGACAGGGTGCTGTCTTTTGGGTCTTTTCACTTTCGGTGTTCACTCCAGCAAAAGGTAGATGACTGTGACCGCTGCAGAGACTTCTTTAATAAAGAAGGGAGAGTGAAGGGTACCAGCTCAGCCAAGGGGGTTTCAGATGAGGACACAGATGAAGAAAAAGAGACACTCAAGAACCAGCTGCGGGAGATGGAGCTGGAACTGGCCCAGACCAAACTACAGTTGGTAGAAGCCGAGTGCAAGATCCAGGTAACAGCAATTCATGAAGGTGCACACCCTCCATAGCAGTCCAGGTTCCTGATATGCACTAGAGACCCCAGAAATGACTTGTATGGTTTGGTATGTCTTGTTCCCCACCACCACTTAAACTTGACCATAGCCCTTCTGGGGAGAACACAATCCTCTTTACCTACCAGAGCATGTTTAACCATTTAGCCTGACTTAAGGATCTGGACTTTAAGAATTACCAAGAAAGCTTCAGTGTTTTTAGTGGGGCAACTGTTTAAAAACTGTAGCTCCCCCATTCAGTGTGGGTTAGTAATCTCCCTTCACCTCAGGCCCCTAGTGTCTCTACAGAAATGAGAGTCCTATTCTTTGGTTGGCTATACTGAGTATAAAAATATTATATAGGATATATATGAGGACGGGGTCTAAACAAATGCAAACCTTTTTGTCCGAACACTCATCACTTAACTAGTTTTGTGACCTTGGGCATATTTCCTAATTTATATGAGCCTCCAGCCATCCTTATCACTAGGGCAGCATCAGTGGCAGTAACCCGGTTCAAGTCTAAAACTTCAGACCAGCTATATCATGTCAGAGGCCATTACTGGACATGTCCATTTTTGTCAGGTTCTGCCCTCGGTTCTGGGAAAGTTTGTGGGACAGCCCCGGACAATCGGAAAAAAAAAAAAAAAATCACCAAGATAGTGTCTAAACTGTGTTCCGAGAACGGACAGAGCAGTGAGCATTCTGGGCTGAGGTAATTGCTCAGACCACAACCTAAGGGAGAAGAAGCCTGCCTAGTGCGAAGTCTCAGCAAAGGGATGAAAACCAGGGTCCAGACTGTAAAGCATCTCAGATGCCATACTGAGTGATTATAGGGGATTTCACTAGATGATGATGTGCCTGACATTTTTTTGTGTATTTTTGTTTTGGAACTTTTTTTGTAGACCAGGCTATCCTTGAATTTATAGAGATCTGTCTGTTTTTGTCTCCCCAGTGTTGGGATTAAAGGTGTGCTACCACACCTTGAAGTTACAGAGGTCAATCTATTTTTGTCTCTCAAGTGTTGGGATTAAAGGTGTGTACTGTTATATCCAAGTCAATCAGGTGGCTGTAGTAACAGGCTAGGCAAGAAAGGGCTTTACTAGAAAAGCTTTCAGATCTGTAAGCTCTGCAAACCTGCCTCAGAAGGATGAGTGAACAGAGCTCTTGGTTCAGCTCTGCAGAGGCTCACATTCTCTGCTATCTCTACAGGACTTGGAACACCACTTGGGCCTTGCCCTCAGTGAGGTGCAGGCAGCCAAGAAGACCTGGTTTAACCGCACACTGAGCTCCATAAAGACAGCAACTGGAGTTCAAGGGAAAGAGACATGCTGAGAACAGCTGCTGCCTCCAGACGCCTCCAGAAAACACACCACCTTTGGTTGCCTTCTTTGGCCAGATGTGTGTTCTGTGTTCCAGGACCAGAATGTACCTAGCTCAGAGCTGTATAGCAAGTTGGTAGGTCAGTGGGCCAGGGCTCCTGCAGCAGGCTGCCAGCCCCACTGATGCTCTGGACATGCACTCGCCTCTGAGGGCCATCCAGGCCTCTGCCATGTACGAGTACCTCACCAAGTCAGAGTTGAGGCATCCCACAATGTGTTAGTTTTTTGTTTTGTTTTCTAAACCCTTTATTTAAAAAGACAAGAAAAAAACACACCCACATGCTTTATCCTTTAGGTTAGGGGAAGGGGTTCAGTGCTGTCAGAAGTCCCCCAGAGAGATGAGAAGCACTTTGTTCGAGTAGAAGAGCTCTGTAGTAATGGCTCAAGTCACCTAATTTTGTTAATCAGTATAGTGCACAGGTTTTGATTTGGCGTTATTCACATTTCTGAGCAATTCTATGCAACTCTCATAGTCCTGTCTTTTTTTTTTTTTTTTAAAAAGCATTTGCTGCCAAAACAACTTCAGAAGGCTGGCATGGGCCACATGACTGTGAGACTGAATCAATCATGATGTGGACAGCTCTTACTTTGTTTAATGTGTCCTGTGTACATATGTGTGTGTATGTATTAGTATAAATATATAGATATATATATATATAAATAACCTTTCCCAGTACCCTGCACTTACACTGTTTAAATCCCAGACTCAGCCGATAATTAGTACCACTGCCGTCTGTGGTTATGAGGCACTTCCTGTTCTTCCTGCCATTGTGGGAGCAACAGCTCTAATGTTTGCACAAGTGAGGAAGACTGAGCTGTGTGTCCAGATACACAAGAGAGTATGCACACACTATATGGTCCTACCTTCCTGGCCTGTCTTCCCCAGAGTGGCAGGTGTAGAGCTCACTGGTCAGATGAGCTGCAGTCTCACTTCAAAAGCTATAAATTAGTGGTTTTAGCACCTTTTTTTTAAAAAATTAAAAAACGAAACCTTTTGACTTAATTTATGTGATGATATGCTGACAAGCAGTCTCAGAGGGGTTCGTTCTTTCTGCCCTGTGGAGGTGGCATGGGTTTGTATGTATATAAGGACTCTTGAGTTTTTTTCCCTTTCCCTGTTGGCTTTACTAATGCTTGATGAGAGATCTACAGTGGGGAGATAACAAGTGGCCAACCCTTCCCCATACCATCATCCCCCACCACTTCCAGTGTCTGTCTTGTTCAGTTACCACACCAGCTGTAAGCCCATCTAAAACTAGGTGTGTGGACATTGTGCTAGGGTAGTTTGTGCGTCAACTTTATGAACTGAAATATAAACCAGTAAAATTGTATTACTATTTCTTTTGTTCGTTTTAACAGCATATTCATTAAATATTTTGGTACAAACAGCATTGCTCTATACAAAGCAGTTTTATGATTGTGTGTTCCTTTCCCATCCTCCAGCACCAGTCATGAACAGCATGTGCTGCCACATGCATACATCAGGCAGAGCTGAGATATGTCAACCACATGTGGGAAGAACATAGAGGTACAGATTGTCATGTTTAAGAAGAGATGGGTGACACACGTGGCCCTCCCTGAGAAGTACAGTGCTTAAAATCTATGCAAGGTTTTCCCGAGAAGGCAGAATTATGTTTGGAAAGGCAAATCATCTCATCAATTGGAGCTGGAAGAAGGAACAGCAAAGGCTGGTGGTACTGGGAGGGAAGGAACTGAAGAGCAGAGTTAGCTCAAACAGCTGGGCCCTGGGATACTTGTTTGGCCACAGGGAAAGCAGTGGCAAGGGCAGGGATGGCTTTACTGAGGTTCCTTACTCTTTGGCTGGTCCTTTTAACATCTCTACATCCTATGGATGCAGGTACCCAGGCCCTCTATTAACACTCTTTAATTAATCCTCACTTCTCTAAATGTGAGTGTTGCTTTTCTACCGCTTGCCCAGACCTTCAGAACCACCATAAACTGTCTGAGTGGCCCCTGCCTGGCTTGCCTACATAACCGCTAATCCTTAGGCCCAGCCTGGGATAGGCGCTCTTAGAGAGGCCTGGATGGTGGCTCCAGGGCACAGTTGAGACCATACACGGTGGAGGACATACTTCTGGGGTCCACATTTGCTGGCTAGCTAGCTCCATACTTTTCCTGGCTCAAGGGTCCCATGTCCAGAAGTGTATCTTGGCAGAAATCTCCATCTTAAAGCTATACCACCTGAGAAAGGAACCCCCATACACCAATCAATCTTAGTATTTGGGACTAAAGTAACTCCAATAAGGATCCTAAATTGGCTAAATGCCTTACAGTTTTGGGACATGTTCCTGTACCGCAAAGGAGACAAGAAGGTGGGGGACACAAACTATGCAAGAACAGATAGGGATTTGCTGTGCAGAAGCAGGACAATGTTTAGGAAGGAGAGTAAGTCTGTAAGTCAGGTGGAGGCCCAGTCAAGGCATAATCTAGAGCAGACAAGATTAAAACCATACAAAATGACTGGGTGCTGGCTCAAACAATAAAGGGCGTAAGCACTGGGCTCTCTACCTTCCTATTTCATAAGTGAAGAAATTAGGGTTCATAGAAGGGCCTAGACAAGGCCACACAGATGGAATGTTACCCTGCAGTTCTAACTCCCGGCAGAGGGGAGGAGATATACCATACCTGCATGCTGCCCAAGTGGTCTCTGCACTAGATGCACATTACATGGAAATGAGGGAAAGCAAGGCCTTGAACGCACAACCCCATTCAACCTTTCTCTGCCTGCCTCATGGGGGTTGCTGAGTTACCCACTGCAGGACGCTCTTGACTCG
This sequence comes from Ondatra zibethicus, assembly GCA_004026605.1. NCBI lineage: Eukaryota > Metazoa > Chordata > Mammalia > Rodentia > Cricetidae > Ondatra > Ondatra zibethicus. The sequence continues at coordinate 108,981 of PVIU01003500.1, forward strand.
CATCATACATTCATCTTCTACTCCTTCTTTTCCTGGTTCCCTAATAACCTAAAGTCCTCCCAGTAAGGCTGCCGGCAGAGGTCACAGTGATAATGTGCAGGGAAAACATGGGCCCTAAGTTATATGGTGCTTCAAGACACGAGACCCAATGCCACTGTCTACTTACCTAACTGCTGGGCCAGGTGACACAGTGGTCTCAAAGTGGCTGCTGGAAGAAGAGCTTCACCACCTTTGGAGTCAGACTGCTAGATGCTGCCCTGTTGACGTTCTATTCCTGTTTCTGGTAATGCTCAAGTCTTGCCAATCCATGGGACAGTTGTAAGGGTTACAAGTGAGGGATGCAAAAAGGTTTAGATTGCACACTGATGCAACATGACTTACCCACTCAGAGCCAATTGGAAGTTTAACATGGCAAAAACTATATAGGACCTGGGCCCACAGCCCAAATCACTGGCTATCTCAGACCACACATACACACAATCAGTCCCCTCCATGTGAGGTGGAAAAACCTCTAAGATGAAGAAGTTTGCCTTACAGGCCCAGAAAGCAAGTGGAGCTTGCACTTCATTCAGTTTTATTGATATGTCTCTGTGTGTTTGGGTATGTATATATGTGCAGATGCCCACAGTAGCCAGAAGAGGGCAGTGGATCCACTGGAGTTGGAGTTAAAGCAATTGGCGGATGCTGGGAACTGAACCCAGACCCTCTAAAAGAACAGTGAGCTCTTTTTAACCACTGAGCCATCTCTGCAGCTGGCACTGGAACTTTTCAGCAGAGTGAGTCCTGCACAGAGTAGTTCATCCATTCCTATTTTACACATAGCATTTATTTTTATTCATTCAAATGGAAAAGAAATGCAACATGTCAAGGCATTACAAACCACAGCAGCCAGACAAAGGGGTCAGTCTATGGCAGAGTCCAACATATTCAACACAAAGGAGCCACAGTGTGGGTGCTGCTTGCAGGCCTCAGAGCAGCAGGGTCCCTTTGGATGAAGGCCAGGCATCTCTGGGTGAGGCACTGATGATAGTCCACACATGCAGGCTGCTGCTTCAACCACGGCGACACTTGTAAAAAGTCCAGAGTCTGTATGTTACCATAGGCCCAGAAGGCATGGGGCAGTCCATGATGCTTGTGGTTTCCAATGTTTAACACTATACATCTTGAAGTTATTGCCAAAGACTTTACACTGCAAATTATAGTATTTACACTGTGTACTTGGGGAAAATAGTAAATACAAATGGATATTTTAAACAGACTCCTAAGCACAAACTTCACCAACATCAGACTGGAGTCTTACGTGGAGAAAAATGCCACCTGTAATTCTGCAACAAACAGGTTTTCCCCTCCTTAGAACAGCAAAGTGCTTGCCAGGGCCTTGGTGTGTTTCCTGAGGCCAACACTATCCCCAATTCCTGGGATGCAGAGCTTGGACAAGCTATAAGGATGCTCTGCCTCACCTGGTAGTTTCTACAACTGAGCATGCTTTCCAGGCACAGGAATATGGATAGTTGAGCACCTCCACACCACCATGGTGTGGCCTGTCACTGGAAAGCTGCCATGTGAGCCAAGTGAGCTAGGAGGGTGTCAGCACTCTGAATCCTTAGATGTCCTGTGAGGGTGGGTGTTACCCAGGGGCACCAGGCCAAGCATGAAACACTAATGTTAGAGAAGGGACTGGTGCACTGCTGTCCTGAGGTTAAGTAGCAGCACAGTACTTGTAGGATGTGGACTTACCTGGCTCACATCCAAATCCTTCTCCACAGATGGACACCAGCACTACCTTGAGGGTCAGCTGGGACATGATTATATCCAGGGGACAATTTACTTAGATCCTGTGTCTTGTTACTGATTCACTAAACCAGAATTTTATGATTATGCCTTGGCCAGAGTAAGAAGGTATGCTCAGCCAGGAAGGGTAGAGCACATCAACCACTCAGAGGAAGGCAAGGAGCCAGAAACTAGAAAAGCAACTTTCTAATTTACAGGAAGAACCTTAAAGGCAGTCTAACCACTCCTAACCACCTAACATTGTCCTTACTTAGATCTCATTTTCTTGACCACTCAACAAGGAATGAAAACTTCTCTGGCTCCCAGGGGAGGGGGCAGAGGTTTTTCTGTTTTTTTTTGTTTTTTGTTTTTTGTTTTAATTTTTGACAATTATCTTTTTCCCAAAGTACGAAAACAAACACATGGCTGTTTATAACTGAAGACTAGGGCACAGTTGACAGGCATGTCTCTCGCCAACTAACAGTGCCAGATGACCAGAACCAACCAACTATCAGGCTAGAGCACAGCACAGGACATGGCTGCCAAATAGAAGGATATTCCTGGTATCAGCTATGAACAGAGTATAGACTCTTTACCAAAGGTAGAGCCAATCTCCATCTACTCCATGCACAAATCAATTTCCCTTCCATGAACCTAGAAAGTTCTCTAGAAAAATGCAAGGAAAGTTCCTTTTACTATCAGCCTCAGAGCTACACCACATCTCCAAGACATGACCAGGCAGCAAAATCAAAGGCAGTACAGCCCTACAAAGCAAAAGTTCTCAACCTGTGGGTCGAGACCACCTTGATAAACTATCTCCAAAATACTGTTATGACTACTAACAGTAGCAAAATTAGTTATGGAGTAGCAATGAAAATAATTTTCTGGTTGGGGGTCACCACAACATGAGGAATGGTATTAAAGGTTGCAACATTAGGAAGGTTGAGAACCACTGCTCTAGAGGCAGCTAAGCAAGGCTGAAGACAGTCAGCATGTCTCCGAGGCAAACCACCTTGCAGAATTCCTGCAGATCACAAAACCTTACTGAGAGCAAGCTGTTGTTGCTGGAACTTTCTAGGTGAAAGCTGCTTTCAACCAGGCTAAAGACTGCCCTGAGGAAAGTACCTGGAGGAGAGAAGAGGGATTCCAAGGAGTAGCCAAGTCAACAAGGCCTGGCCTGAAGTGAGTCTGCATTCCATACAGCTTCATTGCCCCGTGATTTGGTTCTGAAGAAGTGTGGATCGATTGGGGAGAGTGGGGGACACGGGACGACAGGACTGGTGTCCATCAGTTTACCCTCACACACACAGGCCCCAAGCCAAAACTGGCCCAAATACAAAAAAGGCCAAAGAAACATTGTTAGTGATCTTTAGGCTCACAAGAAAGAAAAGGTCTCAGTGCTACCTTATCACAAGAGACCGTGGCAAGAAAACCTTCCAAGGCTCCAGCTGCATTTTCCATCCTAATCCCCAGAGCTCCTTGCCCCTTGATAGTCTAGTATACACTAAATGGAAAGGCATAATTTGTAGTTACAGGCATGGTCTACCATAATCAGAGTGACATTACTCAAGGTAATGTGTCTGTGGCCACTTTACCCTCCTAAGCTCTTCTGTTGACTGTTCACTACCCAGAGCATAGTCCATACCCTTCAGACTGTCACCTAGCGTGTCCCAATCTAGCCCAAGTACCTCTGGGCAACATAAAAGTTGTAGCTGTGACACAACCTCTCTGCTGGACCAGGCCACCCTCTAGCTCCAGCTCCACAGCTGCTGCCTCCTTGGGCACTCCCCACTCTGTCTTCCTCCTTGGAGAGAGCCTAAGCCCTGTTGTTGCACTCTTTGGACAGCAGTCTGCATCTCACTTCCTACTGACAGGATCTGTGCCTCACTTATCCTCAGTACTTGCCCAGGAGAACTCAGGAAGCTGCCACAGGACAAATGTAAAGAGTAAATAATGTCTACCAACTAAAGCCAGGGCTGACTTCTGGACTGGTATGTGATTGGACACAGCTGCATTTACCAATGCCCAGATTTCCATAAATGGGAAGGTGACATCTTTGTGGCCCTGGAGTTCTCATTACTCAAAGACTGATAGGCTTGGTGTCGCAGATACCTTCCAAAGCTCTGACCTAAGGCCTTCAAACAGTAGCTACAGAAACTCAATGATGCTGAAGCCCATCCTGGCCGCCTCACTACTACCTGCAAGGCCCTAGTTCTGAATCCCCCCCCCCAAAATTCCATCACTAAAAAGGATACACTTCATTGTGATTCCCACATGGCTTTCTGTCCATGACACAAGCGACTAACATAGATGAAACCCAGAGCAAATCCTTCAGTAACCACATAGCTTTATCCCTCCTTAAGAACCTCTATAAAGAAGATGCACCTTCCCACTAGTTAACAGCTATAATCTATAGACACTGAATCCCAAAAAGCACTCATCCTTACACAGGTTAAAATTTAAAAAAAAAAAAAAAAAAAAAAAAACCTAAATGAAATCAAAAGACAGACCCCAGTAAAAGGGACTATCCAGTATCTATCATAGTTGTGTTTAGCAAGCCTAGCGCTATAAAAACAAAAGGGTAAGGATGACAACTGACAGGCTTCAAATCTGTCTGCCTGATGTCAAGATGATTCTGCCTAGAGCCCCAGTGGAGATTGCCCTTGCTCCATCTACCTCAGTGGCTCTGAACTCTTATGAGTACCTTTCTGCTCAGAGGCAGCACTACTCCCTGATGGGAGTGCTTATGCAGATCAACTGCTAGCCTGGTTCAGTGCAACAGAGAACCCGGGGCCCCAGCTCTGCTAGCTCTAGCTATTCCCTTCATCCTCATCTGGGCATGTCAATAGCCTCTTCCTCCCTCTTCTCATCAACCATGATTATAGGTTCTTGGCTTTCTAGATGTCCTTCCACAATTTTCTCACCACATTGGAGAATGGCAATCACAAAGGGAACAGCACCCAGGACTCTTTGCAAAGTAGCTCTAAAAAAGTACCTCCAACCTATGTTCTCATTTGAGGAACCATTCCAGCCTTTATGCCAAAGCATTCACAAGGCCTAGCAGACTGCACCTTTCTCTGCACACAGGCATCCCTTGTCAAGGTACTCTCCAGACTCACCTCACTTGCTCAGTATTGTCCCAATCAGAGGCCTGGGTCACTTGGACCAGGGCTGCTGCAACTGCCCTTCCAAGGCTGTTAGTCAACTCACAGTTGGTCTGTGAAACTGAAAATGAGCCTGCTAGAGATCAGCCCTGAACCCAGGAACAGCATCCCTATGAGGTGGTGGAACAGAGCTGTTAGCTATGGTGATCCTACTACAGAATCAAACCTCCTGATGTTCTCGTCCCTTCCTTTGCCTTCTACCTGGCCAGTGGTCTCTGTTCCTTCCTTAGCTCTCCTACGATTGTCATGTAATGACCCCAGCCAAAGTAGAGGATTATAGTGAACATTTCCCCAAATCCAGCTCCAGAAAGAAGAGCTATTCCCAGCAATGTCACCCAGTCCTGTCAGAAGTGGTTCAAATGGACATCTCTGGCACAATTTCTTCTATACTATCTAAACAAGTATCTGGTTTGTTTTGTTTTGGACAGGAAGTTCTCATTACATAAGCCTAGGCTGGCCATGAACTCAGTCTTCCTCATGCACCACAGTAGCTCATAGATTGAACATTGACACCATACCACAGTGCTCACTTCTTCCTGTGTTCTTCTGAATCAGCTTCACCTGCCCTAAAGTGGCAGCTTCATGTTACACTGCCCACCTGGCTGCTCATAGCTATCTTTACCTCTCTGGAACCACATATATGTGAATAATATCCTTTAAAATAACTAGAGTATCTATGCTTGCCCAAGGCAGCCACCCCTTCACTACCCTTGACATACTGGTCCTTTGATCTTATTTCCAGGTGACGTTAGCCATTCTGGGTTCCTCAAAAGATGGCATCCAAAATCTCTTAGTATAGCTTCAAAGGGTATGAGAGATTTTACAAAGTGAGCCCAGCATTAGACTGCTCTGGAAAGTGCCACTGTGAGGATGACCCTTTGGTTAAGCACATACAGACTAGCCAGCATTATATGACACCCACACCCACACCCCCCGAATCACATTTCTAAAAGCCTGGGATCTCTCCAAGCAGCGTTCACTAAGTTTGCACTTCACTACATACAGTTTTGGGAATATCACAAGACTATGATATTCAATGTGCAGCTAGCAAAAACCAGGCTTCCTGGCTTAGAGCTGAATTCACAATCCATTTCCAATGAAACCAGGGAGAGCATCAGCTAGGGCAGGAAAGGTAACAGGAGAGATGGATTGGTTTCGTTTGTTCTATTTTGTAAGGCACACACAGTATAGTCCCAAAGTCTAAAAGAAAGGGAAGTAGAATGTACCAGAGACAGAGGAAAGGATACTGCTGTCAAATGGCCTTGGAAAGCAGGGTGGTAATGAGTGCACAGAGCCAGCTGTGCACGTGGTCAAGAGCACGTGGGTGCTGCCGTCAAGCACTATGTAACTGAGGAAAGTCACTTTACCTAAAACCTTTTCCTAGTAAGGGCAAACTTCTAGGTCCTTCAGTTGCAGGATTCAAAACCAGTCCCCTAGGAGAGTTTCTGTTAACCCTCAGAACAGTACAAGAAATGTCATTTCCTCTGTGTGGCTCAATACTCACTCATTAGAAGCTACAGTATTTTAACCACAGACGAGCAGAGTGGTTTATAGAGATCTCTAGGCTTTGGGTCCTTGTACAACAATAGTTCTTGCACCACCACTCCTTCTCTAGGACTTGGCGCTAGAGATGGGCCACAGAATGGAAGGGGTTCTGCAGTGCTCTGTGTCCCACCAAGACCAGGGCCTCACACTCCTTCACATACTTTGATGCTCTAGAACTTGGTTAGATTAAAATTCTTCCAATTCTTTTCCAAGAATGCAACAGAGCATGCTTCCCTTGTCAGTTGTCAAAGATGACAAGGACATAGAAGAAGACAGAATTCTATACTCCCTCTCCACATCTCATCTCACTGCTTCTAAGCAAATGGCAATGAATTTGGGAGGAGATATGGATAGAGACCCCATGGTTCTCAAGCCAGGTTCATTGAACCCTGGCCCAAGGTGGAGGGAAGACTCACATTCTAAACTGACAAGTGCCTAGCACTCAGCATGGGTCTTTTGATATATCACTGTACCTCCTATACCTAAGCACATCTACCTTCTACCCCAAACCTCTTCCTTCTACCCAGTGAGCCAAAACCTCATCCAACTCCATCACCTTTCTCAGGCAAAGAAATATGTTCCAGAAACAAGAGCTAATGAAAACAGGTATCTCAGCCTCTTGATATTTCATCCAAAACAAACAAACAAGCTTTAGACACAAAAGCTTCCTCTGTTGGCATAGCCCACTGTGTTCTTTCTCTTCATTCCATTTGTTAGATATCCTTTTCTCATCGGTCACCCACAAAAAAAAAAAAAATACAAAATAAACACACACAAAAGAAAAAACGCAGAAATTCCTGTTTTTCAGGATATTCTGTCTGCTCAGGAATATGCTTAAGACAGGAGGCCTAGAACCCAGCCAGTCTTCATGTTTGCCCTATAATTTGAAGCCTGTTGAGCAGAAAGCAGCATTGGCACCAAACACAGATGGAACTCACTCCTGTTCCTAGCACCTAATCCTAAATATCAGATTCATGTCTAGGTCAGAAATAACAGCACCTGCAAGAAGGCTGCCTGAGAATTAATAATGTCCCAGTGCCACATACACCCAACAATACCAATTCTGGCAATATTTCTTCCTCATTCCCTTTCTGGCTTCTTAAATCTACTACTCATGCCTCCAAAATAGTTCCTTCTGTCAATTTTTTGGTGGAATTTTATGTAGTTGCCACACTGTAGGTGACAACATGTTTATAATGTCAAAATGTTGGGCAAGCCTAAGTCCTAGGCAAAGACCTGCCATTAACTGAATTACTTGGGACAAGCAAGGAGAAGTTCTAACAAAGAGAGACAGCAATGTCTGAACTGCAATTGTGTTGATCTCATGTGCCGCTGCTGGTGCTGGTCATACAGCAACAGAGAAAGACAACCGGTGGACCATTCCTCTCCAGTGAGGAAGTTGTTAAGTCCACCCTACTGCCACCTGGACATTGCAATGACAGCAATCTTTATACCATCCCCTTGAAAGGTAACACAGCCACTAGCACAAATGGTAAAGTTCTAGGTAAAAAGACCGCAGATTGTCCGCTGATAACTGGTCAAGGTTGTTTTTTGTTATCATTCTGTTTTCAATTTGTTTGTTTGTTTGGTGGTGGTGGTGGGTGTGTTAAGAGCCTTTCTTCAATGCTGGCCAACTTGCAGCGAAGAACCCACCCATACTCTCAGCTAAGTAGGAACACAGTAACTTTTACCAAGTAACACAAAATCTAATTTAATGGCCTCCTTAAACATAATCCTTGCCCACACAGTTTGGTTTTTTGTTTGTTTGTTTTCCTGAAATTCAGCACCTCCGAATTCAGTTTGTGTTTCCACTTAACTCCTACTAACAGCCTGGGACTCAACCTGTCCACCATTCTTCTGAGGCTCCTTAGGTCTTTGCGAGCATGTATGAGCCAGCACTTGCATGGTAGTGCATCTTTATTCAGTTCAGAAACAGCAACTTCACCATCACTCCATTTGTCCTTGTATTCAATAGAAACTTCCCAATTGTGTCCAAATAGGTAGACAACCAGATAAAGATACAATAGACTAATGCCCTAAGAGTCTCAGACAGAAGGGAGGGAGGCTTCATGTGGTGGTATGTGTAGATGCTTCCCACTAATGTACCATGAGACAAGAGACAAGGTACAGGGTACAAGGGTACAGGGACTCTTCACAGAAGAATCTGAATCAACAGCATCCTAGGTGCTTCCTGGGTCTTCCTTTTCTTTCCGCAGTTTATAATAATAACTTGTTCTCTAAAACCAAACACCACAAGCTTTCAAGACTAGATTCTGGTCATTGTAGGGTTATTATTACTAAAGTGTGGGTAGAAAACTTATCAGCAGATAAATGGTCTAAGTTCAGTTCTTGTGAAACCCTAAGCACCTATAAATCCCAAAGTATTTACAAACCCTGAGCTTCAAGCTGGCTGGTGCAGCAGAAATATGAGCAAATCTGTCCTGCCTAGTCTGGCCTCAGTCTGGGGGCATGCCAAACCTATGAGCACAAAGGAGTAAGCCCAACTCACCCCTAAGCAGGTCATGCACCTGCTACTTAACCAGCATAGCCTCACATTCATTCTTCTGCCTCAACCAGAACAGAAACGTCAGCATTCATAAGTACTTCCTGTGTACCAGGTGTTATATTTACACTGGCCTGCCCTGTCAGCTGGGTACCTGTCCCTTTAAAAAACAAGCTCCGCCCACTCCCAATCTCCTCCCAATCTCCCCTTCCCAGGGAGGCAAGCTGATCTTCTGCATCCTCTCTTCCTTTCCCTGTTCTTCTAAAGAGGCAGCCTCTGCCTTCTCCTCCTCCCCCTTTTCTCTTTTTCTGTCTCTCTCTTCCTCCCTCCCTCCCTCTCCTCTCCTCTCTCCATAACCCTCTTACCCTTACACTTCATACCCTCCCAATACCCACTAAATAAACTCTATACCCAAGCACTCCCTGCATGGTGTTATCTGTCTGTCTACCGCCCACCACAGCCTCTTCTGCTCACAGTTGGGACCTGCCAGGGTCACCCGCACCAACACCAAGTATCATTAAAAGCTTTGAATATATGAACTCATCAGATTCCCAAACTCCATAGGAATGGGCTGAAATGAGAGAAATGGTTTGGCCTAGATTCCCACATGGTTTATATCCCTATCTCTATCTGTACTGTAAAGTTTATATAATCCAATTCACATTATGGTTCTATTTTTAAAAACTTCCAAAGATCATTGCTTCAAACATTAGTGGAAGCTGTTAGTTCCTAACTGAAATGATGGTGATGTGGGAAAAAGTATCTATTCATGCAACTAATCCAACACAAATTCTTTGCTTAACAGTCTTTCTGTAAGACACCATTAGGAGAAGGGACTGAGGCTTAAACAGGCTGCACTGTGTGCTGGTAAGTGCCACATAGACACACACCCATGCTGAAACTCATTCTAATTGCAGTTGTCACTGACGCCCCCCCTTCTCCCTCCCAAGCCTCCTAGAAACACTAAGGAACACATAGTCACTGGCTGCATGGCATCAGATGTTGCAGAGATCAAGCCTGAATGCCATGGTACCTTTCTGGTTCTGGTTGACTTGAGGTGACACTGGCATTAAAAGAATGGACAAAGAGGCTGCTTTCAGATGTCACTCTGCTCACAACGCACCCGGTTGACAAGTTCCAACAGCTTGGGGAGAAAACATCTCTAACTTATTTCTGTTAGTACTGACTATTCTCCTGCAGTCTAATCATTAGTAAAATAAATAAATAAATAAGAATCAGGAATATTATGGCAAGTGATTTATTATAATGGTAGTCAGTGTTTACATTTCCCACTGTATTCTTTGCAGACTACAGAGACTGCTGCCAAGCAGGAATGCAATGTGTGCTGGGCGCCCATCCCATTTTTTGACCATACATGTGGACAGAGCAGAGCAGCATAACAAGAGCAGATTTCAGGCCCTCAAAAGTGCCAGGGAAGTTTGCTACATGAGGAAATCCTCAAGTAACATCAATTTTCTGGTGTTAGAAAGCCTACAATGTTCAGTATTTTGTAATTAAACTAGTAAATAAATTAGTAACTTTTTTCACTGTTCTCCCAAAGTTGGGTATTTATTTACAAGGCCAATTCCACCGGCAAGGAAACGTTCAAACTTCAGATGCTCCCACTGATCAAGACCTTTTCCCCTGGTCCCAGAAAGGACCTGGCATCAACAGGCACAGGACTACATTGTTCTGCTCTGCCTTGTACAGCCTTCAGCAGAAGTCAACCTCAGAAACTGCAGGTTCTATATGGGAACAAAGTTGTCCCAGCAACCTTAATGCTAGAAATGAACAGAAACTGCTATAGAAATGTAAAACATAAAATTTATTTTTATATATCTACCTATATAAATACAGCTTTAGCACAGAACATCTAACATAATGAAGTGTATTTATGGGGTATACTAAATGAAGCGAATCCTTATTAAAGTATCTGGCCTAACCCTCACATTCTTTAAATGAACTGAGTTGATGACTGACTACAGTGAGAAATAATATTCTAGCTACCCTATTTGGAAAAGGTAGATTCCTTAAATCAATTTGTTTTCTGTGAACTCTGTATCACTATTTCTGAGTCTTGCTCAAGTTGATTCTGCAATAACTTAACACAGCCAATTACACATATTTCCCAGAATTAATAATAGTTTTGTCTTTTTTTTTTCTATTGCTTTTTTTTTAATGGCTTCTTGCTGTTGCTGTAATGGGGCATGCAACACAGGTCAGAGAAGGTTTTCTTCTTGAGAGATTGGCACTTATACCCTCAGCCTGTGTAGCAACTGCACACATAAATCCTATGGCACTGTTACCAATGTTACTGTTTCTGATATTCCAGCTCGTAGAGAGTGCCCTGTCATTTTAATTCTTCTTAAAGTGTTCCTACCACTGAATTATTATATTTAAACAAGTGCTTCTATGTATAATTTACATATACATTATATCCTAAGTTTCTACCCATATACACTTGACTCAGTGAATGTGAAATGTTTCTCTTGAATAAAAAGCATTTACAAGAGTATTAAAACAAATGCTGAAAATTACTATTTTACATTTAGGCCATAAAAAGTTAAAGTTAATGCAGTGACATAAGACCTAAGAGATCAAATACATCATATGATTGTCATATATGCAGGTTGTGTTAATTGGTTATTTTTTCTTTAATCAGAAAATAAAAGAGCTTACCTTTGTGTACTGAGATCACAGCTTACAGTCACTATAGCTCAGCCTATCTTATACAAGTGATATGGCTACGGAGGTCCGAGGAGAACGAGAATAAAGTGAGATAAACGTGCTGAAAACTGCTTAAAAGTATTAACCTGAAATACACAGAGGGTCCAACACCAGTTTTAAAAATACATCAACGAGGTATTCCCAGCTCTTCAATTAATTATGGTGACTGATTCATGATTTTCAAACATTCACCCATTTTTTTTTAAAAAAAGAAAAGGCTAATCCAAGCATGACCAGTATTCCATTCCCAAGGTTAACAATTTCAGATATTATAAAAAAAAAAAATCAGGAGTTATTTAAACCCATCCCCTTACTTTACCATACTATGCACCAAACCTCATCAGCATGAGGTATGTCAGAAATCTATGGAACCTCTATGGGTATTAAGAGGTGGGGCACTCCTGAAGCCTTAAGGGACACAGGTTGCCAGCCACACCTCTGGTGAAGCGCTGGCCCCCACCAAAAGATATGGCTTAGGGAGGACACCTGTCTCAGATTCTAATACTGCTAGCTGGACAATCAAAACTGTAAGTACTCGAGTTATGTGCTAAAAATGATTAAAAAGTGTCAGAGGATGGCACAGCTCACACAGAGATTCTAAGTTCTACATTAATATGTAAATTCCCTGACAAGAGCTACACCGAAAAGTTTACATCTAAATATTGCTATGTTTCCAAAAGGAGCTTTAAAACAGATATTGTGGCTTTGGACAAAGTATTGCTCTTCTTTAAAATTCCCAGTCATTGTTTTCAAAAAGGGTTAGAGTGGTGGGTCTGAAAGCTGGGAAGCCTCAGGGCTCACAATACTCTTAAGATAAAGAAACTGCCATTCAAGCCAGACAACCTGATGGTTCTAGAAGTCAGAGAAGAAATCTTGAGGGCCCAAGTGAATAATAAATGGTGCGACGCTCAGAGGCTGGCAATAGGGGCTGTCAATGAAAAAACCACCTACAGTGGAGAAAAGAGCAGAGAAGCAGAGCTTCATGTTAATTTCACACAACTGGACGAAGCTAAGAGCTTCATTTATATTTCTCTGCTCTTTCAGCTGTAAGTGGAATTTTCATTACAAAATGAAGGGTGGGAAGAGCAAAAGGTGGGAGGACACTTAATTCATTACAGATTTGAACAGTTGAACTTGCATGGTTACCACTTCTAACATAGGGCTGACAGCTCCACTGTTTTAAGTAAAGCAGAGAAATGTAAAAGTTTGCAGCAACTTGGCAGGTTTACAACATGGTTAGTAACTTCCAACAAACAACAAAATTAAGAAGGGGGGAGACTTGGTAGAAACCATTTGAAATGACGGCCATCATGTTGGAGAACAGCACAGCTCCCTCTTCCATCAGAGAGGGGGGTGAGTCATGAAGCAGAGTCAGAGACTGCAAAAATATTTTCTTAAGAGAAATCTCCAGGGAGATTCCAGCCTAGAGTCCAAATTTGATGGATCAATTTCAAATAATACAACTGCAACTGCCAATTAATAGTGTTTCAAAAAACAGAGGACCACTATAAATATTTAATTAATAAGAACTGGACATTAGCAGCCATGCTTCTTCTTCTCAGTGATGGCTCTGTTTCATCCATAGGTCAGCAAAACAAATCAATGAACATGAAAACTCCCAGCTGAAAGGGGCCCTGCTCGATTACAAGATGAAATGACAAGTTAAAGCTATTTCCAGCAAGTGACAAGGTTTTATTAAAGTATCACCCACCACTAGTAGAAACAAAGAGTCAAGGAAGGAACAAATGATTGTGCAGTATACATCTGAGCAGTGATGTGACTTGTGCCTTCATGCTCATCTCGCCCTTGCTTCCAAAGGAGCCTGGCATGTAAGTTAGTGAAGACCACTTAAAGTAATAGGCACCTCTTGGTTTTGAAAAGGAATTTAGCAGAAAAGTAGTTATTTCCTACTGAGTCATCTTTAAGACACAGTGACTTGTAAATGTCTGCAGAAGACGACACTGTCACTTGAATGGGGGTGAATACCTTAATGAAACCATTACCTTCTAGTAACATCATCAGCTTTCCAAACAAGGTGAGAATGCAAGTGATGACTTGGGTCTGCACCCTTCACAGAACAGCACAATGTTACTGACTCAGTTTCCACCAGTGTAATCAGGTGTCTTAAAAGTAAATGCTGACCCATGGCTGAAACCTGTCACTTTTCACAGCAGCACTCAACAAGAACTGGGACAATCGGAGAGCGAGTTTTTATGGGGATCCTGTTGCTGCTTTAGATTCTGATACCAGTGAAGAGGAAAGGAGACCCTTCAAGGAATCCCAGAAAAACTGCTAATTGTCTATCTTCATGAAAAAGCCAAGGAGTGAAGAGTCTTACAGAGTGAAGAAGGCCACAAGAACAAAAGAGGGTGATTGATTAATTTATTCTTTTAACTTGGAAATTCGTAAACTAAAATAATCACAGTCCTCCTTCCCCATCTTTGAATAAAGCAGTGCTGAGACAACAGAATGTGACCTTACCATGGGGTCACATGCATGCTCTGTACACTGGAGTACAAGAGCTTACAGAGTAGAGTAGGCTGAGTCAGACTAACAATCATCTCGGCTGTGTTTTAGCAGCTTGCTTACAAATAATGAATGGGTTTCTAGCGTTAAGTTATTATTAGTTTGCAATTCCTTGAAATTTTATACCAAAACATATCAAAAATAATAAGCTAAAACAATATTCAAACCCATTATTTTATTGGTTTTAATTACACACTTCATTATTTACAAAGTTAAGTTTTAAATGAAAAGTTTCTACTGTATTTGAAAAAAAAATTAACTACAGCCCAAATTAAAGTGCCCTGGAGCAAGCACATTAGTCAGCTATGAATCAGTGGCTGCATCAGGAACCAGGCAGTACTCTTGTGTTACAACAAAGCAGTTTATTTGTGATCAGTGTTGAGACTCTATACATCCTTCACAAATTTAACTTTACATAATCTGATACTCTGAGAACGTCAACTTTGAGCTGCTAGACTTACTTCCCTACAACAAAGGGGCTGGTATAAATTATTTTCAGGAATGAGGTACCGTTTCACAGAACTGGTTTCTTTTTGTTTGTTTTCAAGTTTTAGAGAACTGAATTTGCATTTGTTAAAATCAAAAAGTAGGAAAGATGTTCTTTACAAATAATTTTGATCAAGTATGTGTTCAAAGAAAGCAGGATAAAAAGGCTTTTTCTCTAACATTCTGCATTGTACTGTACTGTTGTTCAACAGGAATGAGCGTCTGTCGTTTGCTAAAAGAATGAGTAGTGGGGAACAGGGTATGTTGGGAATTTCATAACGGGTAACAGAACCATTCTCTTGGGCAAACCTACAGAGAAAAGAAACGGAAAGGACTCTAATAAAAATTTCAGGTTAAAAAAAATTCTTACAATAATTATCATTAACTATTTCCAGATTAGTCAGTCCATTTTATATATACCATTTTGGAAGAGGCCCACAAATCCCTCACAAATCAATTGCTCTTCTATTTTGAAACATCATGTTTTCTGCTCAAAAGTAAAATGCCTATATCACAGAATGATTCTCAGAAATGACATCTGAGTGAGTAGGCATGAATTGTAAAGAAGATGGTACATGACGTATTAAGGAGAAATATGTCAAGATTTAAGACTTTCTGTGTGGGCACCAACTCCCAGGAAAGAAAGCTCCAACCAGAGCCACCAACCAGGTGTTTGTCTTTTCATGGGTGACCACTAATGCTGACATGGCAAATCTGGAAAGATTAATATTGTTTTCTTAATTTCTAATTAATACGTTCTTGTGGCCTCACAAACTCCTGCACACTAAAGAAGGATTTGAAATCTGCCCCTGTCTTTATGCTGATGTTTAACCTAGGAGAAATCACAAAGCAGCAACAGCAGGTATTCAAGAGCACCGGATGATCAGAGGGAGATAACCCCACATGCAACAGCTTTACAAAGGCCAAAAGACATATTTACCTTACAGCCAAAATAAAGCATTGTTTTAGTAGATTTGCATCACAGTAACATTTAAAAACCAAATCCTTTATGTGAAAAATGGGGCATTAAATTACACCAGCTTTGGAAGTCAGTTATATGACACATGAAAGAGAGGAGCCTCCTGAGGCTCAGAGGTCACAGGGTGAAAGAATGTTAAGGACAGACCAGGAAAGAAAAATTAAAAAGACTGAGGAAAAACATGGATATAACTGAAGAGGCTAAAAAACCAAATTTTTAAGAGTCTCTAGCAACACTTTACCAGAATTCTTATTATTATGTGATTGACACACAGGCTGAGAGCAGAAGCTCTGGTGCTCACAAAAGGCAGAGCAGAGCAAATAAGTCAAATAAATGTGCTGTGTCTAGGTTAACAACTGACCCCATTCTAGAAGGATGAGGTATTCTGGACATTCAAAAACTAGAGAAAAGGGCAAATGCCAATGGCCAAACTGAAACAAATCCGACAGTGTGAATTCAGAAAGAACTGTAGGTAAAACATATTCTTGGACTAGTCCCCAGCCCCCATATTTAGGATTACTCTAGTTCAGAATATGGGGAAGACTGAGCCACATGAGTGTGCTAGAGGAAACAACTAGGCATAGTACTTAAGTCTGTACTTTGCCCAAACAAAACTTTCTACATGTATTTGACCCTTTTGAACTACTCAAACTCTACACCTTCAGCAAAGCAATGTGTAAGAACCTGTAATTGTCATCAAAATAAAAATGGTAAAATTGATGTGTGAAGAGAAAGGGCACAAGGTGAAGGTCTGAGCTCATGTAGAGGATTCATGCCACAAATAGCAATGCATAGAGGACCTTTGCCTTCCATGTGCATGCATGCCTGGTTTGGGACTGTGTGGACATACATACTTACACACATGCACGCGCACGCACACACACACTCTCTTTTGCTCTCTTTGTCAAGCATCCTGTAGATGGTGGCTGATTCTGTAACATTCAACATCTGAGTTACAAAAGATGCCTAACAGCATATCACTGACTCCAAACCTACTGCCTCCATTGCCACATAAACCTCATTCAAAAGTTATCCAAAGGGCCATTAGTGTTCATTCACATATCTGCTGCTACTTGTTATTTTGAAAAGGAAAGAAGTGGCAAACCTAGGATTCTCTACCATCAGCTACTAACTTCTGAAGAACAGTTAACATTGACAATAAACCCCATCACCTCTGACATCTATCATTGACATCTATCCATTCCCAAAGCAAAATGTATAGAAAAGACTAATGGGTACAAATTTGAAGTGATGGCTTCCTTTTCTTGACTCAAACCACCCACATTCATAAAATTCCATACAGAAACTAACAATGTAGCCATGTAAGTGGTAGGTGGCCATGCTAAAAACTGGGTGTGGCCCTTCAGTAGCCTTTGAATGGAGTATAGGTTTGCTGTAAGAAGAATTACTTCAAATATTTAATTTCAGTATGGTCAGAAACAGGCAATAAGAACAAGCAGTTCTCCAATCAGGCAAAGCAGAGAGAAGAGCAACTTCAACCAAACCAAGAACCACAAGGTTGTGGCATTTGAGGGAATTTAAGTTGAATCACTAGAATGATTAGATCTGAGATCCTCCAACTTGTTTATGGAAACCCTGGTTACAAACTATGCTCTGGGTTGCTGTAACAGATAGGCTAAGAAGAGGAATCAGTAAGAAGGTATACATACCATATGCAGGAGCAGCTGTGCTGTAACCATATGGTGTTCCATAACCTGGTCAAAGAAGAAGAGAGCAATCAGTTCAGACCCACTTGGAACACTCCAGACTCTGGAAGGCCAAGAGCAGCCCTACAGTTCAGTCACTTCCTAGTCCTGCTTAAGTGTAGAAGTCTCACACTATGACCTATAGAGAACTCCTTAACTTACCCTAACATCCTCCTCCTCTCTTGTTCTGTTCAATGGGGTTCTCTCTCGCACTCCCTCCATCTGTACTTCTCTACTGTACTGTAATTTATCTACTTGTCTGTATGATCCCCTAAAGTGACAAAGGTCACATCGTAGCTTTCTATCACCTCAACTTAGCAGAACAAACAGCATTTGTTAGCCAAAATAATACTTAGAATCACCTCAATCACCAATTTCTCAAAGATGGAACAGGGAAACTTTCCATGGCTCCTTTCAGAAAAGAGTGACAGAGCTGCAGCCTCAAATGCCACTAAAGAGCATGTTTGGGTCAGGTCATGAGCCCAGTGACAAGGTCCACAACTCAACAGATCTCAATGCCAGACCCCAACTCAAAGTCTCCCTGTAAAAGTTGGTAACTTGATATATTAGTGTCTCTTGCCTAAAAAAGAAAAGCTGATTGTAATAAGTAAAAACTACTATTAAAAAAACAATTGTTTTTGAATGAGTTAATCCAGACACTAACTGCTCACACATTCTTAAAGAAAGAGCACAAAATTTGCCATATTCCCATCTTTTAAACTGGAAAATCCAAGCTTCTTCATATATATATTATATATATATATATTAAGGTTTATATATATATATATATATTAAGGTTTAGATACACCATGTTAATAAAAATTGCAATTTCTCATCTTTCAGAAAAACAAAAAGCATATAAATATGAAATGGTTTGGCCAAGTCCCAGGGATCACATTTTAACTGGTCTCTAACTACGATGAAGGCCCATCATGGTCATGCACACTAGTAATTCCAGCACCACAGATGCTGAGGTAGACGTAGGCTTCATAGAGTAAGGTTCCAGGGCATCCTAAACTATGAATCAAGATCCTGCCTCTAAGTAATGCATAGAAACAAACCAGGCTGGGCATGGTGGCCCATACCTTTAATCTTAGAGTTGAGAGGCAGAGACAGGTGGATCTCTGTAAATTCAAGATCTACAACTTAGCAAGTTCCAGGCCAGCCAGGGCTATAGTGAGACGCTGTCTGAAGACACAGCATGACATGAATGCTATATAAAACCTATTCAAATTTAAATTTTTCATACCATATCATATCACAACTGTTCTAGAACTACTTATGCTGCTCAAAATCCTTGAAACTGGCATCAAGTATCAACTCCCCAGGACTAATGTCCTCTCCATTGTCCAATCCATTTCATAAAGGTGTCCAGGGAATGAGAGCTACTTCTTTAACCTACAATGTCAAAAGTTTTACTGAAAGAGTTGAAACTGCTAACTAGTTAAGTTGGCCAGTGATTAGGCCACTAGGATTTTAACCCTGACCTTTAGCTAAGCAAAGAGGCTGAGTTCCATGAAGACTCTCTGAGCATCCATGCTACAACAGCAGCTCCAGGGACAGGGAAGTTAAAATACATGTAAGAACACCTATGCCATCCCTGGACATAAGACACTCCACCAATGACAGAACTCATCAAGATCCATATGAACCTTAGTCCTTTATTGTCCATAAAAGAACTGTTTTATTTTGGTTTGTTTTTTTTTTTTTAAGCCTCAGGAAACAAGCCTAGTACAGAGGTCAAAGCAATGGCTTAAGACAGAAGATCTGGCAACCAGGAAACACACACAATCCCACTCAGCATCACAGGATAAATGCAGCTGCATACCCCTTGGGCAAGAATCAAATGACATAAGATCTTGTAACAACAGAAGTTACCAAACTGAGCCCCAAAGGAACACATCATCAAAAAAGACTCATCTCAATAAATACCCATTACTGAATAAGGTCAAAGCTATTAATTTTCAATAAAGAAAGTAAGGCATAAGAGAATTTTTTTTTCTCACCGAGACAGGGTTTCTCTGTGTAGCTTTGGTTCCTGTCCTGGAACTAACTCTTGTAGACCAGGCTGGCCTCGAGCTCACAGAGATCCACCTGCCTCTGCCTCCTGACTGCTGGGATTAAAGGCGTGCATCACCACTGCCCAGCTCAATAGAAAGGTATCTTAATGTTGGACACAAACTGAAAATTACATGTCCCATTCATTTCCTGTCACACTTCATCCCATGAAATGACCCTCCTAGTTCACCAAGCTAAAACTTTGGCGGTACTCACTCAGAAGTTTAAAAAAAAAAAAAATGGCTACTAGCTTTAAACAAAGAACACTGAGCCTTTGTTTGTTCATGATCCTAGAGAAGCTAAGTAATAAGGTGAACCCAACGAAAAATATATATAGATCCACCTGGAAATTGGAAAGGGACAGGATTGACTGGCAGGTTTGGGCATGGGGTGGGGAGAGACGGGAGGTAGGAGAAGAGGAGGGGAGAGGGGGAAGGGAAAGCAGAGGAGAACTTGAGGGAATGGGATGGTCGAGATGGAGGAAGGACAGAGATGAGAGCAAGGAGAGAGATATCTTGCCTGAGGGAGCCATTGTAGGGTTAGCAGAAACCTAGAGAAGTTCCCAGGACTCTACAAGGATGACCCCACCTAGAACCCTGGGCAATAGAGGAGATCTTGTCCTATAGTCAGACTGATAATTATCTTAAATATCACCATAGAGCCTTCGTAAAGCAGCTGATGAAGTCAGCCGCCAAGGCCCACGTGGGAGCACTGGACTGAGCTCCCAGGGTCTGGCTGAGGAGTGGAAGGAATGAGAATGTGGGCAGGGAGGTCAGGACCATGATGGGTTCACCCACTGAAACAGTTTACCTGAGCTGATGAGAGCTCACCAACTCCAGCCAGACTGGGAAGGAATGGGCATGGGACCATGCTGGTTCTTCTGTGTGTGGTTGACGGTTGCGTGGCTGGGGTGGACTGGAGGGCCACTGGCAGTGGGGCCAGGATTTGTCCCTGCTGCTTTTTGGGATCCTGTTCTCTTTGGACGTATGCGTTGCTCAGCCTGGATGTAGTGGTTTAAGGCACAGGGCCTTGAACCTTCCGCAAGGCAGTGTGCCTTGCCCTCTCTGGGGGTTAGATGAGGGTTGGGTGGGAGGGTTTGGGAGTAGAGGGGGGAGGGAGTGGGAACTTGGATTGGTATTTTTTAGAAATCTAATTTTAAAAAGGGGATAAAAAAAACTTTGGCAGTACTCTTGAAACTTCACTCTTCAGTCTAAATATTCCACCTATGAACAATGTTGCTTCCTGTAATCTGTTCTCATCTTGTCATCCGTCTATCCTTGCACCATTAACCAGTTTCCACAATCTACTGTACAAGTAACACATGTACAACAGTCTTTTAAGGTGTGCCATTATGCCCATGTCTGTCCTTGCATATATTCTTTACCCTATCGAAGGAGTAATATTTACAAATAACATACAATTTTGCCCATCTCTCCTTAGAACCCTTGATGACTTTCCACTGTAAGATCCTAAAACAAAATCCAAGCCATGGACTCCAGGACTGGGTAACTCATGAACTTTAGCTCACACTTCCCCCCATCCCAAGCTCTTCCCAATATTGTGGGATATTTGTACACAGTACGAAAATGTATTGCTGTGATTGGTGTAATAAAAAGCTGAATGGCTAATAGCTAGGCAGTAGGTATAGGTGGGACTTCCAGGCAAAGAAAGAACTCTGTAAAGAAAAAAGGGGCGATGCAGAGCAAGCAGGATGTGCAGGAAGTATCTGCCATGAGCCCTGAGGCAAAGCACAGATTAGTATAAATGGGTTAATTTAAATTATAAGAGCTAGTTAAGAACAAGCCTAAGCTATACTAATAAACTAATAAAAGTAATAAAACTAATAAACTAATAAAACTAATAAACTAATAAAAAGCTTCCATGTCATTACTTGGGAGGTGGCGGGACAGAGAAAGACTTGTTACATCCCACCTGCCATGTTTCCCACCCTCCAAATTATTCAGTGTTTCTGTTTCATCGAATGGGTCAAGTTCTCATCATTAGTACTGTGGCAGGGGCCCTCCAAGAGCCAAGAAGAAAAAACATGCAACTCTAACACATCTCTTCTGCAACCACCCTTCCTTCGTCCCCATTCCAGCACTTTTAGCCTCACTAATTTAGTTTAAAGTACCCATTCAGAATGTAAATCACCTCATAGGAGTGATAAAGAAGCCAAAACTGTACATAACACTTTTTTGATATATTAACAGCTCTCTGCCTTTTAGGAAAATTTCCATAAGCCATGCTAGCACACAATAAACTCTATTCAGAAAGCCTGCAACAACAGTAGTAAGTGTCTGCACGTGGACTTTGCTTGTCCATCCTAGTATTCTCACTAACTCTCCACGCTCCGTTCCACTGTCAACTCCTCAGGGAAGCCTTCGTGGAACCACTAGACTAGATCGAGATACTCTGTTACATTCTCAGCACATGATGCCTGTCTCCTCCCAGACTCAATTTTAAGTTTCATTATTTGGTTACTTTTGTTACTTTCCTTTCACACTGTAAGCTCAACAAGGGTAAAATCTATGGTATGTTTCAAAGCAAGAGAAGATATCCTCTAGGAATGCAACCAGAGTGAACTTATAATTCCAAAGCACATCATTCATAAAACTTCCAAACAGCAACAAAATGCACAGTGAAACAATTCTAAGGGAATTCTTAAGGACAGTCCCTAATTTAAAAAAAAAAAAGAGAGAGAGAGGGACCTAAAGTTCATACAAATTTCATCTTGGTCAACAAATACAAATGGCTTGTCAAGTGAAAATTTTCACTGTTTCACCAGCGCAAAGAATGTCACTTTAACAAGCCAGCTGGACATTCATGTTTAAAACAACATATGGATTTGAACAGAAGGCTGATAGTGGGCAGCTTTTTGGATCTCACTCCAGCATGTGTTAAAATGAAAAGACCAATAGCTTCGGGAATGCTAGCACCAGCATCAAAGACCTGCCTATGCTGCTTGTTTCACCCACACCTGGTTGACCTACCTGGAAACTACCTTCCACCTGAGGAAACGCCGAGTACTAAGAAGTGAAGTAATTTATATGGAAATACCTTGTATATATGAGCTCTGTAAAAGCAAGGTTTATCCATCCCACAAATCCCCCCCAACACACATATACATGCTCTCCCCCCCCATGTTTTCTTTTGTGTTGTATTTGACTGTTCTCAAATATTGACATTCATAAATATTAATTTAACCAGGATTCACCCTATTAAGAAGCTCCACAGCAATTTAGGTAAACCAAGCAAGACTGTATCCCCCACAGGATACATCTTGCTCTGCTGTCCAAGCATCAAAATTTGTAGAACAGCTTTTAGATTTCATCCCATACCACCCTGTTCCCACCCCATCAAAGTATGCTCCTTCATCCAAAGTCAGCCATACTTATCTTTCTTCTCCCTACATAACGGATTTAGTTACTCAGCAGATCCCTTTCGAAGCTATATACATACACACATACATAAATACGTGTGTACATACATACATACATATGTGTGTGTACATGTGTGTGTGCATGTGTGTGTCTGTTCCTCTTATACATGTGTGGTATT
The DNA here is from genome assembly GCA_004026605.1 of Ondatra zibethicus. Classification (NCBI taxonomy): domain Eukaryota; kingdom Metazoa; phylum Chordata; class Mammalia; order Rodentia; family Cricetidae; genus Ondatra; species Ondatra zibethicus. Next base: position 132,003 of record PVIU01003500.1, read on the forward strand.
TCCAGAGACCACACATAACTTTGGAAATGCTGTTCTTCAGGCCTGGAATCAAAAAGGCATTGGATCTTTAGTAAGTGGCACTAACCTGGAGCTATATAGCCAGGAGCTGCTGTAGCCCCCACGAATGCTCCCCTTGTCAGAGTTCCTCTTCCTCTGCCCCGAACTGCCTGAACTGCTGCAGATACTGCCGTATTCACAACACCCTTTGCCTGTAGTAACAACAGTAATAATTTATTTCATCATTGAAAGAATTTTCAGTCTCTCATCTGCTATGGAACTTCAGGTGAGACAGTAAGCCATTTACCAGAAGACTTCTCAGTAGACTATCTGCAAAACAGAAATGACAGCTATCTTAACAAGCTACTCTGAAGAACGTGCTGAACACATGAGAGTATCGAGTGACTATATCTCATCCAGAAAAAAAAAACCTTCTACATACAAATTTGAGTGTTCAAATTACACCCAAGGTCATTATAGACAAGTGACACATTGGTATAAAAGCCACTGAATTTTCCTACCTAGAGGCAGAAAATATTCCAGCAATAAACTTGTGAACCTGAGTAGCATTTTAAAAGAAAAGAAAAGAAAAAAAACAGACTAAGACAGGAAGAGCAAAGATGAACCAGTCCCTTATCATTTCAGGAGTTCCTGGGATTTCTCTGAGGTTGTTGCTTTTGCCTATGCACACATGCTTGTGTTTTTATGGACTAATCACTAAGTTAAACACTGCCTGAAACCTCCACTTGCTTCAAATGCCATGAATTTGATGACATCACATCATCTCTCTCAGGCACTCTCCACCATTAACTATAAGATGAGGATGAGACTTACTTTGTTTTCTTACAGTAGAAGCAGCAGTGAGTATAAAACTAACTTAGTTTTCTCAACACTAAGAGAAAAAAGTAACGGGATTCCTAACATTTCAGAAATCAAACTGTGTCTAGTTTTAAATATTATATATTTCTTTTTTCAGTACAAAAATGCAATAAAAACTCAAGCCAGGTAGAAGGCAGCGGGTGTGGGGACACACAAAAAGTGCCAGCTAAAAACTGCTGGACCCCTCCTGTGGTCAAAGCCCAAAACAGATGATGCCAACCTTTAGAACATAAGAGCCTCAGCTCTGACCAGCCATAAGAAACCTCCAAAGTAGAACGGATGTGCACAGAGACAGTTACCTCATTTTCTTCTGAAATTAGCCAAGCCATATACAAAACATTGCTCTCTGGCTATCAAGCGCATGGAATACAGGAATTTTATAGTTTCTAGTGTGGAAAATTTCTAAAAATGAATGGATATTTAAAAAAAAAACAGTTGAGCTCAAAGTAATCATATTTGATGGCAGGGTGTCCCCACACAGTTCTAATTTATGTTACCACCAACAAACTTCATTATCTAATTAATGCTTTACTCCAGGTTGAAGTTTAATTAGTTCTGTGTATCAGAGTGCTTTGCCTCTGTCTGCCTGTGTGTATATAACACATGTATGACTTTGCCTGTGTGTGTCTGTGTAAGCATGTCTGTGCATACACCGCATGCGCGACTTCATGTGTGTGTGTGTGTGTGTGTGTGTGTGTGTGTGTGTGTGTGTGTGTGTGTGTGTGTGTGTGTACACACTACATGTATAACTGGTGCCTGTGGAGGTCCTCTGGAACTGGAGCCACCAAGTCAGTGCTGGGAACCAAACCCGAGTTGTCTTCGAGAACAAGTGTTCTTAACCACTGAGCCATTCTGAATATAGGCTTTGTAAACAATAAAATTTCCTGCTCAAGTGTAGGATGTCTCCTATGGGAAAAGCAAACCAAGGTGACAATGATCTTTATACTTAATCTAGAAAATAATTGACCCAATTTTCACTGAAATAATTGAAAATACCTTATTTTTTACATTTATACCTCTATAATATATTTTGCTTAATTTTACTTTTGTCACAAAACAAATGTCCAGATGGATGAAATATGCAACAAAATGTTCATGGCCTTTTGCCACTGAAGCCTGGTTTAGAAGGCATCTATTCCTGCTCTCTGTTTCCTGACTGTGGACATAAGTCAGCCTCCTCCTCCTGCCATCATGCCCTCCCCACCCTAATGAAATATATCCCTGAAATTGTGTCAATGTCATCTGAGAAGCCCTCACCTACCATTTGAGAATGTTTGTGGAGAAGATGATATGCCAGAATTAAAAAAGCACCACCAACAGATGCCCCTCTGGCCTTTGGATTACTCAGCTGCTAACTAGATGGCATCAATTATCAATTTGAGAGAAAAGACTCATCTTAACCAACCGTGAATTAAAAATCACTGTTGGTTTTACTTTGTATCTATTTACAGACTCATTAGGTCCTAAGTTTCTTAAGCCTATTATCAGGATCATTGCTGGCTATACAGAGATCACCCTCAGCCTCTCTCCAACATCAGCAGACTGTCTTGGAAAACACAGGCAGCCAATCTCACTGTTTAAGAGTTCCAAGTTAGAACCCAAACCAAGGATAACACATTTCCTACTAATTGGTAGGAATTAACTACTCTTCTTTTTTGAAGCAAGAGAGCCCTAAAAATATTTACAACCAAGAAAAGTAATGTGTGCTCTACTACAAGAACATACAGCATTGATAAGCACAGTAGGGAAGCTGGGGGACTGGGGCTGGCTGCAAAGATGATGTAAAATGTTCAACTGTTTCTATATGACTCGGATAATAAAGAAATCTCACAAGATTCCCCCAAATAATGGGTTAATCTCCTTATCAGATGTGAACCATGGTTATCGCTGTGAGCCTATACAGTTCAACCAGAAAAGGGGTTTTTAAAAACAGATGCCTACCCTGTACCATACAGTGTAGCTGTGGGCTGTGGGAAACCATGCCAGCCCTGCTTGTCTTATAACTGAATTGGATGGTGGTGTACTGGGACGGAGGAGCTCTACCATGGTAAAGGGGCATTTGCCATATACCAGCAATCTCACATAACTACAATTATTGTTAAGGCTGGCACCATAGGAAAAAAGAGCCTGGTGATATTATGGTCCTATCAGCCTGGATGTGCATCTGCTATAATCCTCAGAAAAACCAAGAGAAACAGTTTCTCACTGTCCGTCTTCCTTCCCACAATGCCCACATTATCTCTCGAGCCAGAAGTAGTTATAGAGGAAATAAATGATGATGACATCTAAGAGAGAGTAGAACTGAGCATGGTGGTGAGTGCCCATCCAGCACTAGGCTGAGGCGGTAGGACTGTAAGTTAAAGATTGGCTTGCATCACTGAGTGAGAACTAGTCTCAAAAAATCCAACCACCCAGACAATTAACCAACCCAGTCACCCACCAAAGCAAAGTTAAATAAAAGAAATAAGTAGAAGAAGATTTAACAGTGGGAACTACAGGAACATGCAATTGCTACCATGATTTTCTCAGTTGTTCTGTTTTTATCTAAAATTTCAGATTACAGGACTGATAAAGAAGCCCTGAAAGCAATCAGAGACTAGCACCTAGGCAGCAATTTTCTCACCATCAAATAGAGCCAGCCTGTGCCCAGAATTAAAGCAGCAGCAGCAACTTCCCTGACACTTGTGACTCTGCTATGTCATGGTCCTCTGGCTTTCATTCTTGTCTAGACAGTGTCACATAGGAGTACTGCTGTTCCTTGGAGCACATTTCTAAAATTGGTTTTTCCTATGTATCCACAAAAAAATTAAAGTTATTTTTCCTATTTCGTCATTTAAAAGAAAGAGAGGAACAAGTTTGGGGTTTTGGTTTGGTCTTCTTTGAAACTCACTATATAGACCAGTCTGGCCTCAAACTCAGAGAGACCCAGTTACATCTGCCTCTCCAGTACTGAGAGTAAGGGTATGTGCCACTGCACCGTTATTAATTGCCACTTTTAATTAGCAAACAAAGTACAGTGGTTTCATCATAACTTTTTTATTTTTTTGTCTTTATGAGACAGGGTTTCTCTGTGTAACAGTCCTAGCTGTCCTGGAACTAGCTCTAGTAGACCAGGCTGGCCTTGAACTCACAGAGATCCACCTGCCTTTGTCTCCTGAGTGTTGGGATTAAAGGCGTGCGCCACCACCGCCAGGCTCACTATCACATTTTATGCTTACTTTGATTTTCCTTGATCATCCTCCCCTAATCCTTTCTTCTTCCCAGTGCCTCTGACAAGGAACTTTATCAATCATGTAACCATCTACAAGTTTCCTAATTTCTTCCTCTGTAAAATGTGATGGCGTTCTACCCTCTTAAAATGGATTTACCATATCTGAAAGAATCTAAATATGTTTCAGTGAGGTTCAAATAGTCTAAGTTCCTTTCATTAGTCTAAACATTTAATGTATTTGTTTCTATCACATAGTGTATTCAGACATTAGTGTTACCACCAGCACTCACTATGAGAAAGACATGTCTTATATTTTACTTACATTATCTTTTCCCCTCAGAATTATATACATAAAATTCAGACATAAATGTCTAAAAATATTTTTATGATACAAAAATGTAGGGATAGAAAAATCTCATGCTAATACATATAACTAAGAGGCCATCTTTCCCAAATATCTTAATAATTTATAAAGATCCTGGGCCTCCAAGAGGCACTGACATTCCCAAAGCGGTAGTCTACATGGACAACACAGTCATGTTATGTGCTACCCACAAAGGAGAATCTCTGTCTCTCCTCTCCCCCCAAAACAAACGAACAAACGACTACTACCACCAGAACAAAGAAGTGCATCATGGTAAGAAAGTGGATGAGTGGCTACAGATGGGGGTTGAGTAAGCTTCAGCAGGCAGGCAGTGACTAGAACTGGACAAATGTTCTTACTGCAAAGCCCAAATCACCTCTATTCCCCACTATACCAATAATGACTTCACTCTCCACAAAATTATGGGCAGAAACCAAATACCCCCTGAACAGAAGTTGTGTCTTGTGTGTTACTTATAACCTGCCCCAGAGAGAAAGCTGCCAAGACATGAAGGATAAACAATTTCACAAACTTAAGTGGCACATAAGCAAATTTGAGGGCAGAAATCATAGGATCATCTCAATAAAAGCAGAAAAGGCTTTTTTGACAGAGTTCAACATCTCTTCATGATTTTAAAAAAATGGCTTTAGTCACTGATCCTGATGTGAGTTAGAGCCCACAAGCCACATGGTATGGAATAGAACCAATTCCTGCAAGTTGTCCTAACTTCACATGCATGCATCTAAACAAAAAGCCCCAAAGAAACTAGGAATAGAAAGAACAAACCTCAATATTAAAAAATGTTATATACAACAAACTTATAGTTGACATTATACTAAATGTAAAAAAAAAAATCAGAAATAAGATGGGTGCCAATTTTTTCTGTTGTTACATAATATAGTGCTCAAAATCCTGCTTAGAGCAGTCACATAAGTGGGGAACAGAAAAGAAGTCAAATTACCCCATTTGCAAATAACAAGATCCTATACTTAAAAGACCCTAAAGACTTCACACACAAAAAATGTTAAATCTAACCAGGCAGTGGTGGCACATGCCTTTAATCCCAGCACTTGAAAGGCAGAGGCAGGTGGACCTCTATAGACCAAATTGATCTATAGAGCAAGTGCCAGGACAGGCTCCAAAGCTACACAGAGAAACCCTGTCTCGAAATAAAAAATAGTAAGTAAATAAATAAATAAATCTAGTACATACTCTCAGCAAAGTGGCAGAATATAAAATTAACAAAAATTAGTAACTTTGATATATATAAATAACAAATTTGCCAAATTCTTAACAGCTTCTAACCAAAATACCCAATCAGAGATGATTGATCTCTATAATGAACTTTAAGACAAAGCATCATAACAGCTCATCTCAAATTACATTGCAGAGCTATAATAACAGCAGCAGTATGGTGCTAGCACAAAATAGCACACAGATCAAGGAAGTAAACCCACAAAGTAAGCCCACAAAGCTACAGGCACTTACTTTTTGACAAAGGTGTCAAAAACATATATTGGAAAAAAAATCACCTCATCAATAAAGAAACAGGATATCCACATGCAGAGGAATTAAACTAAGGCCCAATCTCTCAGACAGACAGACAGATTAGATAGATAATCATAATCATAATGTATCAAAGACCTTAAAGAAAGACCAGAAACTCCGAAGTGCTAAGGGGAATGTGAAGATCTAGGCACAGGTAAAGGCTTTCTGAAAGAACTCCAATAGCACAGGAAATAAACCTAACAATGAACAAATGGGGTTGCTTCCACTACACAGCAAAGAAAACCACCACCAAAATGACAGATAAGACAGTGTACAGAATAGGAGAGAAATCTTGGCCATCACACAGAGAATTATCAATAATTTGTAAAGAACTCCAAAATTTAAATACCAAAAAAAAAATCACTCAGTAAATAGGCTAATGAATTGAACAGACAGTTCTCAAAGGAAAAATATAAATGGCCATAAATTTTTAAAATAATGTTCAATATATCACAGAAAAAGATAACTACACTGAGGTTTCATCTCACCCAAGTCAGAAAACAGGACTGGAGATATAAATAAGTGGTAGAGTGTATGCCTAGCATGCCCAAGGCCCTTAGATTTACCCATGTGTATGACCCCACCACCCTAACAACACACACAGAAACAGAAACAACAAATTCTAGCAAGGATGTAGATTAAGAATCCTTATTCATGGGGCCTAAAGAAATGGCTAAGTGGCTGGGAGAACTAGCTACTTTCCTAGAAGACTTTCCGAAGACCCAAGTTCAATTCCCAGCATTCATGTGGCAGCTCAAAACTATCTTTAACTCCAGTTCCAGGGGATCCATAGCACTAAGCATACACATGATGGACATATATGTGCATGCAAGCAAAATATTCATACACATAAAATAAATTTTTTTTTTTAACAAGACGCATCTTCAGTTGCTCCTGGTAGAAATGTAAATTTGATAGCCACTATGGAAATCATACCAAGACTCCTCAAAACACTAGAAGTAGAACTACAATATAACACAGCTATACTCTGAGTATACATCCAAAAGATTCTAAGTCTGTACTACAAAGATACTTGCATATCCATACCTACTACTGAAGTATCTACAATAGTCAAGACACAGAATCAGCCTAAAAGAACAGATAAATCGATAAAGAAAATAAGATCTACACACAAACATAGACACACATTCATGAAAAGAGAGAGAGAGATTGATTTTATTAGGTATAAAGATGATGAAATTTGGCTAGGTGGTGGTGGCACATGACTTTAATCCCAGCACTTGGGACGCAGAGACAGGAGAATCTCCAAGTTTGAGGCCAACCTGGCCTAAAAGAGCTAGTTCAAGGACAGCTAGGACTTAACACAGAGAGACCCTGTCTCAATAAACAAAAAAACTACAACAACAAAAACAAAAAAAAAATGATGAAATTATGGTATTTCCAGAAAAACTGGTGGAAATGGAGATGATTATATTATACAAAATAAAACCATTTGAGAGGAGAAAAGTGCCAGCATTGGGTTAGAAGGGATTGGGATAGGGGAGAGGGCAGTGGATTGGGAGCACAAAGTACAATGGCAAACATGTGTAAAAATGTTACGATAATACATGCCGTGTTTAGTCCCAGCACTGGGGAGGCAGAGGAAGGTGGATCTCTGAGCTTAAGGCCAGTCTGGTCTACAAAGAAAAATTCCAGAACAGCCAGGCTACCCAGGGAAACCCTGCCTCAAAAAAACAAAAAGGAAAAGTCACAATAAAACCCCTTATTTTATATGCCAATTAAAAATATGGTGGAGAGCCGGGCAGTGGTGGTGCACTCCTTGAATCCCAGCACTCAGGAGGCAGAGAGAGGTGGATCTCTGTGAGTTCGAGGCCAGCCTGGTCAATAAGAGCTAGTTCCAGGACAGGCTCCAAAGCTACAGAGAAACCCTGTCTCGAAAAACCAAATATATGTGGTGGGGGTAAGAATGGCTCAGTAGTTAAGAGTGCTAGCTGTTCTGTGTTTGGTTCCCAGTATCTACTTCTGGTGGCTCACAATTGCCTTTACCACCTGCAACTCTAGTCAGCTTTAAGGGATCTCACACCCTCTTCTGGGCTCTGTTAGAAACACTCACACATGTGGCACACATTCACAGTTACACAGATAAAAATGTAGTCCTGGTTGGTTTGGAACACAATATATAGACTAAGCTGGCCTAGAACTAACAGGGATTTAATTACCTGCCTTACTTCCCAAGTGTGGGTTTAAAAAAATAAAATTTAAGGAGACACTAAAATGGCAAATAAACAGTATATTTAACTTGAGAATATTACAAAGGTTGCTTCACTCATACCTGAGGAATGATCTTCTTTTTCTTATTATTTGCTGCATTGGGTCCAGAAAACAGCTTCTCCAAAGCAGCTAGTGCTGCACTTGCCTTGGCCACTTTCTTGTTTGGACCTGCACCTCTAAATTTCTGTCCATCTACTTCTACCTGAAATTAAAAACATCACTTTACAGTTATCTCAGAAAACTCCCAATTAGTTCAGCAGTTAAGATCCTCTTGCAGAGGATCTACGTTCAATTCTCAGCCCTCACATGTGGCTCACAACTGTCTACAATTCCAGTTTCAGGGGATTCAACAGGCAATGATACACATACATACACGCAAGCAAAACATTAATACACATAAAGTAAAATAAATCTAAACAAAGAAAAATTTTAGGAACACATCATAAGGAAGAAAATACTGAAAGTCAAATAGTGCTCTTAATAAAAGCTAACGTAAGTCTAAAATGATTTTTACTATCAGTTCAAGAGTATGTCTGTGAGATAAAAAAATAAGGTAGGTATGTATCTAGGTACGCACCTCCATTACAAAGCGCTTGTCATGGCTTCCACCAGTCTCTGAGATGAGTTCATACTTGAGACCTCTCCTTTTCTCATTGAGTTCCATTACAGGGTTTTTGCCACTTGCTGTGAGAATAGGACCCTGAGTTCTTACCTAAAAGAGACAGAGACAATAAGACAGTCAATCAAGACTTCAAAACGCCTAATTTCTTTTTAATATAATTATGCTAAAAGTAATTCTAATTAATAAGGGCTAAAATGAATCACCTTTGTACCCTCATGGCAAAACATTATCTAAGGTGATGAAACTCTGTAAGCGGTAATTACAGTAGTCATCTCAACAGCCTGCCTTTCAAGGATTGCCCCCATTCAAAACCACAAGGAACCTTGCCACTCACTCCACAGTAGTGCAGGGTCTGAACTGAATTGTGCATGTTCTGAGACTGTAGGTAACTAACAAAGCAGATACAACAACTGGAATTTCCATAATGCCTTGAAGATTCACAATTTCCATCTTTAGGTATGCAAGAAATAACTCTCAATTTTGGATGTGAGAGAGAAATGTTTCTATACGCCTCTCAGTCCCTCTAAACATATCTGAAAGTGTCTAACATAAAAAACAACAGGCTATATAAACTATGGATTTTGAAGTTTAAAAGTAACAATAAAAGCACAGTAAAACTGTTACAGAGCAGGTGCCTGCTGTAGAAACCTTCTGTTTGCACTGCTGAGGTGAAACCTCACTTTGAGCTCACTCTCTAGCCCAAGCAAGCTAGAACTCAATGATTTTTGCTGTACTTTTGTTTTTTAAGACAGAGATTCTCTGCATAGCTTTTGGCTGTCCTAGAACTCACTCTGTAGACCAGGCTGGTCTCAAACTCAGAGATCTGCCTTCCTCTACCTCCTAAGTGCTGGGATAAAAGATGTATGCTACCACTACCCAGTGGAACTCAAGTTTTATATTCTCATTCCTTTGGTTACCACTTTCCAAGAGCTGGGATTACAACCATGTACTGACATATCCATCCACACAAGATTATTTTTAAAAAGGTAATCAGGACAGTTTCCTTGAAATACATGCACACCTGGTTTTAAAAGGCTCAGTGCCAGACGAATCATGAGTAAGTATCAAGGAAAAAGGGAGAATTAGCAAGTCAAAGGACAAAGTGTAGTTTAGCAATATGGGGGTAGGGATATATTACATTCTTATTAGAAGGATGGTTCCAAACCACAAAACCCTTTTTGTGCAAACAAATCTCACCCCCCACCCACACAAATCACCCAACTTTGATTAAGCTAATTTAAATAAATAAGAGGTCTCCACTCATTGCCACAAAGCATAAACAGTACCCACTACCAAAACTCATGTAGCTGCTATGAGAGAAGCTCACACTGCTCTGTAGCACGAATTCTAATTGATCTTAATAATAAAAACTTGGAGTCAGCCATCAGGGGTGAAAACTGAAAGATCAAGCCAGGCAGTGGCAATGCACGCCTTTAATCCCAGCACTCAGCTGTGAGTTCGAGGCCAGCCTGGTCTACAAGAGCTAGGACAGCCTCCAAAGCTACAGAGAAACCCTGTTGGTGGGGGAGGGTTGGATGGATGGACTGATCAGAGAAGCAGAACAGCCAGTCACTAGAGAGCTCTTATCTACCACTGCTCAGATGAAGGGAAGATCCTGTCTCTACGAATCCGCAGACTGAATGCTGTCTCTACCAAACCTCAGACTGCATGTTAAGACTGAATCCTCAGACTGCCCTAAACTCCTATCTCCTCTCACCTTATATTCATCTCTCCACCAAGACATATCACTCCTGTCTCTACCTCCCTAGTGCTGGGATCATCTTTGTGTGAGCTGTTTCTCTATTAGACAGATTCAATCTTTTGCAGCCCAGGGGGTTGAATCTCTTGAACTCACAGAGATCCCTCTGCATCTGTCTCCCAAGTGCTGGGATTAAAGGTGTACGCCACCACTGCCTGGCCTCAATGGCTAACTAGTGGCTTAGCTCTGCACTCTGATCTTCAGGCAAACTCTGTTAGATTAAAAGCAAAATATTACTACACTGCTCTTCCGTAATTCCGTCTGTAATCTACTCACCTGGAAATCATAATTTATAGGCTCTTCTTTGTCGTGGTAAACATATCGTCAACAAAACATTATGTGGCCCTGTCACTACTACCAGTAAATGAACAATGTTCTCATGGCAGGTTCGCCACCTATCCTCTTCAGCAACCTAAGAGAAACTACTGTTCTCCATACCAACCAGACCACTTGGCACTGCTCAAACATGTACTTACAACTCCAGGACATGGCGGCTCATCTTCTTTCAACCAAGAATACCTGTTCTCTCCACTCCTGCAGAAGTGTTCGTGCTGCAGTATTCTACATTCACATGGCTTTAAGTGTATGCACCAGGAACAACCACTCCTTCCTGTGACGTCACATTATTGTATTTATCTGGAGAACCTACTATGAACCTAGCTTTTTGCTTTTTGCAGTGGTGCATTTTCAGACATGAGACACAATGTTTGCAGCACATAGAGCTAAGTAATTACTAACAGGGATTTACAGACTTGAGTCCTTAACAATTACTTACTCATAACGGAGGTGGGAAAACCTTGTTTGTCATTTTGTTGTTGTTTCACTTTTTTTTTTTATTGATTTTTATTGAGCTCTACATTTTTCTCTGCTCCCCTTCCTGCCTCTCCCCTCCCCTTCAACCCTCTCCCAAAATCCCCATGATCCCAATTTACTCAGATAATCTTGTCTTTTTCTACTTCCCATGTAGATTATATCTATGTATGTCTGTCTCTCTTAGGGTCCTAAATGCTGTCTAAGTTCTCTGGGACTGTGATTTGTGGGCTGGTTTTCTTTGCTTTTTGTTTAAAAACCACTTATGAGTGAGTACATGTGATAATTGTCCTTCTGGGGTTGGGTTACCTCACTCAAAATGATGTTTTCTAGCTCCATCCATTTGCCTGCAAAATTCAAGATGTCGATATTTTTTTCCTGCTGAATTCGAGGGGCATTTAGATTGTTTCCAGGGTCTGGCTATGACAAACAATGCTGCTATGAACATAGTTGAGCACATGTCCTTGTGGCACGATTGAGCATCCTTTGGATGTATACCCAGAAGTGGTATTGCTGGGTGCTTGAGGAAGGTTGTTTCCTAATTTTCTGAGAAATCGCCAAACAGATCTCCAAAGGGGCTGTACCAGCATGCATTCCCACCAGCAATGCAGAAG